>JAQIWR010002183.1:0-11696 GCA_034695945.1 Glomeris hexasticha
GCTTTCTTTGTGACTTTTCTTCAGGTAGTTAAAGTTTCAGGGTACCTTACAAAACCATGTCAGTTCACCTTTAAGTTAATTAAATTATATATGGAGACACTTTTGTATATTTTGATGTTATACTATATAGATAATTTGGTTTTTTAAGTATATTAAAGTTGTAAAGAACCCAATGTTGTTTTTTATATAATAATAGAGAAAACAATTTGTGTTTTATAATGTAAAAGAAACAAAATATTATTTGAAATGGAACCAGGAAGAGTATTATTTTTTACTTATCAAACTTTATTTTAATATTTTTAATTTCACATCAACGTCAAATCTAAACAAAAAACCTTATTTTTATTTTCCCAAAAATGTCATGTAACATTAAACTACATAGGCCCTATAACAAAAAATTAGAAAGAATAAAAATATAAAAAGCTGATCAAAAAGTTCCTTCAAAACATTGAATATTTAATATTACACAAATACATTTAAAATATTTAATATTACATAAATTCAAAACATGTATATATAGAATTTACTTGGTATGCAATTATAAATGTAACACAGATTTAATTATTTATAAAACAATAACTTGGAAGATAATAATAATTGCCTAACTTTTGTCGAATTCAAAAGCACAAAAAATCCAATTGCTTTACTCTCCAACTGAGTTCACACAGTTTATATATAAAAAGAAAAATAGTTCAACCCTTAGGGATAGAAATTTCCATTTTCGTGACAGCATATTACAGTCATTAAATTGTTGTCTGATATGTTTACGAGGTTGATATTTTTTTATTTTAAATACCTATTTATTAAACAGGCTTACGTTGCAATTAAATTTCTCAATGTCAAGGTGGAAAAATAAATTGGAAAAATCCACATCAACTTATGTCTATAGTCCTGCATAAAAAAATTGCAAGAAATCAAATATATATGAATTGCTTTCATAATAATTTCACACAACACCATTATAATGTTCATAGTCATGTCACTTCCAATATAAACAATTTAAAGTTATAAAATAAAGAAAAATACAGTTAAAATAGAGTAAAAACATTTTTAAAGTTAAAATAAAGTTATATTGAAGCTAAAATAAAATAAAAACTAAGTTAAAATAAAGTAAAAACATTTTTGAAGTTAAAATAAAGTTATCATGAAGTTAAAATAAAGTTATAATGAAGCTAAAATAAAGTAAAAACAACGTTAAAATAAAGTTAAGATAAAGTAAAAACAAAGTTAAAATAAAGTTAAAATAAAGTAAAAACAAAATTAAAATAAAGTTATAATAAAGTTATAATGAAGTTAAAATAAAGTTATAATGAAGTTAAAATAAAGTAAAAACAAAGTTAAAATAAAGTAAAAACAAAGTTAAAAATTAAGTTAAAATAAAGTAAAAACAAAGTTAAAAATTAAGTTAAAATAAAAACAAAGTTACAACATCACAAACAACAGGTCAAAAATAATAATTAGTACAGCATAAACCCCAAATTTCAAACGAAGATCATCAAAATTTCTTACTACACACTAAATACCTGCATAGGTACGACCATAAAATGTAAAGTAGTACACGGAAATCAAATTACTGTGCAATAAATACGTTTTATTATGCTTAACCTGGTAGTAATACACATTTTAAAAATACAGAATCAGGACAGAAACATGTTGGGCATGAAATCTGTTAACAATCCTACGTGACCCGAATAAATAATATTTCCAAAGTATTTTTTCAACAAATTTCCCTATGTGCAAAATACATTATAAACTTCTCTGCATGATATCCTTAATCCGATTTTAAAACTTTAATTAGGTTGATTTCTATCCTTGAAATGTTTGTTTTTTTAATTACAGAAGCCAGGAAAAATATATCGATAACCTCGCATGATAAATGAGACAATGGGGTAGACCACGTGGTGAATAAGCCTAATTGAAGTTTCCCTTTGTGTCATATATAGCTGCTTGTTGCATGGGTGTGTTTGACTTTTATCGTATATGAATCATCATTGTCATGAGTCAAAGTGATGTAGGCTACTACTATAGTAGTCACCAAACCGTGCCTTGAAATAATTAAACAAGGTTATGCACCTTATATAGACAGTTTATTAAAAATTGAATGGTGAGTAGGCCTATACATTTTGAAATAGGAACTTGCACATCCTGGTTGTAATTATTTGTGGCAATGATCGATAAATAGTATAAGTACTGTGTATATTTATCACAATTTAAAAACTATTAAAATAATCAGTAACAAATTGCAAATTATAATACAGCAAAACCTGTCTATGGTGGAATATCTCATGGGACCTGATAAAGTTTCCAGCATGGACAGGTCTTTCCGGCATAGGCAAGTTTTTCCAGCATAGAGAGGTTTGTAAAAACATTTATCACGGTTCGAAAAAGTCAAATTTTCCATCACAGACAGGTTTCCACCATTGACAGGCTTTTCCATCACAGACAGGTTTATCCCAGCATAGACAGGTTTTTAAAAAAATTATCGTTCATGGTCCACGAAAAAGTAAGATTTTCCACAATAGACAGATTTCCACCATTGACAGGTTTTCCTAACATACGCCGTTTTTCCATCACAGACAGGTTTATTCCAGCATAGACAGGTTTTTTAAAAAATTATCGTTCATGGTCCACGAAAAAGTAAGATTTTCCACAATAGACAGATTTCCACCATTCACAGGTTTTCCCAACATAGGCCGTTTTTCCATCACAGACAGGTTTATTCCAGCATAGACAGGTTTTTAAAAAAATTATCATTCAGGCCATGGTCCCAAAAAAGTAAGATTTTCCACAATAGACAGGTTTTCCCAACATAGACCGTTTTTCCAGCACAGACAGGTTTATTCCATCACAGACAGGTTTTTTAAAAAATTATCATTCAGCTAGTCCATGGTCCCAAAAAAGTTAGATTTTCCACAATAGACAGGTTTCCACCATTGACAGGTTTTCCCAACATAGGCTGTTTTTCCATCACAGACAGGTTTATTCCAGCATAGGCAGGTTTTTTAAAAAATTATCATTCGGTCCATGGTCCCAAAAAAGTAAGATTTTCCACAATATACAGGTTTCCACCATTGACAGGTAAGGTTTTCCCAACATAGACCGTTTTTCCAGCACAGACAGGTTTTTCCAGCATACGCAGATTTTTCCAGCATTTAGCATGCAGCCCATATCTAAAAAAAGGGGAAAATTTCCAGCGTAAACAGGTTTCCATCATTGATAGTTTCCACCATAGATGGGTTATTTTACTGTATAGTAGGCCTATAGCAAATGTGAAACTTCAAAATTCTCAATCCCTACATATTCTAATTGCATTAAAGTCATAATTGTTAGAAATGTGAATTTACAATTGATAAATTACAACGTAATAAAGCGCAATTAAAATTAAACCTGTCTATGACGAAAAGTTTCCACAACAAACAGAATTTACAGCAATTTTTAACATACGATACAGTCATTCATATTTAATATTTTTTATTTATAGTAGATAGTTTCGACCATAGACAGGTTTTGCTGTTAATTTACACTTTATTATTTAAATTTAAATCATTCATGTTGTCAACTAAAACACAGGAAACTATATAAATATTAAAAAGACATGGCACATGTGAAATATACCACAAGCTTCTTATTTCGACCGCTAGATGGCGCTAGCGCGGCCTTGGCTCGTACCGCAAAGCACACTGGGAAATTAGTTTCGCTTTTGTCCAATCATTCTTACTGATGCACGTAAAAAACTTTTTTAAATAAATAAAAAATAGTAAATTCAGTCAAATTATTTAATTAAAAAATAGTTTTGTTTCTGTAGTATATTATAAAATACATAGGTCATTTCCACAAATTTTAATGCCACAAATTTCCTGTAGTACTTTTTAATACTTTTTTACATTCAAGGACTGGAAACAACTGTTCAGGATGCGAATAACATGTTTAACGGTTCACATGCCACGGTCATCACCATGAATGCACATGAGGCCAGAAAATTACCTGCAAATTCACTGCAAATGTGATCTCATACACACTTAAAAAACTTTAAAAACAAAACACCAAATCACTAACAAAACCTTCACTGTCAATTTTAATTAATCATTACTACTGCATAGTGAATCCTTGTGTCCATTTCTTATTTTACCTAAAATTACTGACACACTTTATCAAAAGATTCTTTAAAAATTCCCAATAAGAAATACAGTACATTAAATAAAACATTAAAGGTGAAGTGAGAGGGTAAATTTCTTGCAACCGATTTCTCTGAAAAATTTCCTGTGCACGAACAACATGTAATTGCATATGTCCAATTTTTTTATAATTTTTCCACCGATTAGTTTTTTAATAAAAAATTCGCAAAAATAGGTCCTCAAGTCCTCACACTGTCAAAATTTACATCCGGGACGTACAGCGCGCTACACAAAATTTAAAACACTGTATATTGTTATTATTTATTAACATCGTTAATCAGCAAAGTGCAATTACAACTACTTGAAAGGGAAAGTAATTTACAAAACAAAAAAGGTAAAAAATAAACCTTGAATAATTTTTTTTTAAATAAACCAGTGCAACTGACCTTGAATTTAGGCTTACTGCTATTGGTTTAACTCAAGGTAAAGGTAAAAATGGTCAATGAAATACATCTCAGCATGGTTTTTCACGAATTTCTGACAATGATTTATATTCAACAAAAATAAAAATATAAAAATGAAATTTTTCAAGAATTTAATTTCTTTCTTTCCATGTTACATATCCAACAAAGATATGCACATATTAATGTAGTCAGCTACTTTAAAACAGTTCACTCCCCTTACACACACACAAAAACAAACTCTAGTTTAAAAAATCTACAGTCAACTAGTCAAAATAAATTTACAATCGTTTCATTTTTCCTGTCCTGAAACTGCTGATAACATCATGTTGTGTTTATGGTTTGAACAACTGTAGCAAAACAACATTCCTCAGTACATAATTTAAGAAAACAGTACCTACAAAAATAAACTATACACTGGTGATAAACTTTAATTGGATCCAGTTTCATATAGGAAACGTTGTGTAATTTATCTTAATAGACTGGATTTTAATTCGAGGTTATATTTATCACAATATGAAAATAATTAATAAAATAATGACGTTATGTTTTCCACAAAATGCAGATTATATATTATAATTAAAATGAATAAATTAAATATAGTATATACGTACAACAGAAATGTTATTTCAACTAAATTAGTAATATATTTTGTTATCATATTTTAAGAAATTACACAATTACTAACTATTAAAATTCTGTAGTTGTAATTATATATTCCCTAATTTCTAAAATATAAGGCCACCATTATATTGTAACATTGAAATTTCAGTATAAATTTGTCCTTTAAAAATTAATGTTCCATTGAATTCCATGATTTTTACAGCCTGTTGGAAACTTAGAAAAACAATTTGCGATGCAACGAAATATATAAATTATGACATAATTTTACGAAACTACCATCAACTAAAATAAAAACTTAAACAAAGTGATTTCATTTTTGACGGCCATCTAGAAAACCAAAATGGCCGCTGAAAAATTCTGCGTTCTTACAGTTCTGTTGACATTTTCTGATTGGATACAAGGATCAAGAATAAATTCCATAATTTTATGAAAATACAAAGCCAAGAAGAAAACATGAATAGGGTGATTTCAATTTTGGCGGCCATCTTGAAAAACCAAAATGGCCGCTGAAAAATTCCCGAAACACTTTTAAAGAACTACGTTTTCTGATTTTCGGATATAAGGAACAAGAATTTATACTATTATGCAAAAGTAATTACCAAGAAACCTCTTATATAGAAACAAATCCATATTTTATTTAAATTATAAACTAGAAATATTCAGTATGGGCATAATTATTGATGAAAAAATTCCGATTACAAAATCAGAATAAATATTTTCACCTGAACAAGTGTCAGTGGTGCCAGGAACCGAACATTTCAACGACGTCCTAATGACCTCTCTTATTCATCTCATATTATTATTACAATGTGAAATGCAACTTTGGTGAAAACGCCCAAATATATTCCATAAAAACCCTAAATTGTTATATCCTTGCTCTCATATAAAGCTCAATAGCTCAATACAGTATCATGCTATCTATCAATATAATCAAAAGCTAAAGATATGGTTCAAGGACAGGTTTAGCGTTTCGTATTACTTATATATAACCTAAAAATAAAAATATCATGGCCAACAGCCAGCAAAAACTACCATCAATTTATATAGCACTTTATGTATTATGGTACACAGCAGTTTGACTATGTCTATGTTGCCAACAAACGTCCAATAAAATCATTATAATAGTCACACATATGGTCCATATATTTTATATGAAAATAAATTTAAATTTTTCGATAATGTCGAGGAAAATGTAAAAAAAAAAACAAAAATAGGATTATCATATTTACACCAACACAAACGATAAAAAAATACATTTAAAGGGACAGTGAAGTCACCAAAAAACTTTTAATATGTTATTCAGATTGATAAACAATAGAGAATGGCTATTTGGTATGTTAACCAATTCGCAATGGTTAACGAGTTATTAATTAAATTCGAAAAAGGTATGCCGACAGCAAATTCAACAGCCGTTATAAGTAAAGGCAATGGAGAGGACATGGGACAGGGCTGTGCTCGGCAGCGCACGCATTCCCCCGTTCTCAACATCTTCTGGCCAAGCTTTGGCCAAAAAAATTTCTACCAGTTTTTTGCGGAGGGGAGCAGCCAATTGACGGTGACAGCCAGATACCGTCGTAACGGTCGTTACGTTCTCTATCTCAACCCCCACGGGTGATTTGGCTGTCAATTCGCGCAAAGAAAGAGTTCCATCGACAAATCCGTCTCAATGGTTAACCATTGTGTATTGGTTAACATGCCAAATAGCCATTCTCTATTGTTTTTCACCCTGAATAACATGAAAAAAAATTTGTGACTTCACTGTCCCTTTAACTACAGTAAAACCTGTCTATGGTGGAATTTCATGGCACCGGATAAAATGTGCACCATATACAGGTTTTAATTTCCACTATAGAGCGTTTTTAGAGAAAAAAAAACATGTTGCATGCAGTCTATGGTCCACACAAAAGTCAAATTTTCCACCACAAACGGGTTTCCAGCATAGACAGGTTCCACAATAGACAGGTTTTGCAGTATTTTTTAAAAGGATGTTGGAATTAAAAATATACGGATTACATTTGGGAATATCTAAATAAATATCTAGCTGAAAAATTAAAATTTGATTTACACTTTTATTTAAAAATCAAATCAATATTATTTAGTAGGATTTAAAGGCTATTATATAATTTAAAATATACATCTTCAAACTAACTTTTTATAAAAGTTTAGAAATTGCATCTTGAAAACTAATTTTTTTAAGGAAGTTGGAATTTAAAAAATGCAAAAAATGTTAAAACACAAAACGGCAATTAAATTTAAAATACAATACAGTGAAACCTGTCATATTGAACACCTTTATAAACTGAACACTCGTCTATATTGAACGAAATTATTAGCAGTCCCAAACGTTTTAGTCGTAGGAAAAATTTCGTGCCTTCATAAATTGAACACCTTTCTATATTGAACACTTTTCACCATTCCCGTAGGCGTTCAATGTAGACAGGTTTCACTGTATATAATACCATAATGAAATATACATATGATTTCAAGCAGGTTTATCATGTATTAAAAAAAATTGAAATATGAAAATTGCAGCAATATTTCTGTAATCAATTTCAAAATATTGCTATATTGATGGTTCAAAATAACGATTATAAAAACAGTTCATGTTCGTAAAATGGTAATTGCATTGCTCCACAGGTATTTCATCATATTTGCTATACACTATTAAATCCATTATAATAAAAACCAAGGACAGTAAACTAGAATATCCTTTTATACAATATATTGAGCAACTTCACTCCATTCTTTACACACGAATTATATAATTACATGTCTAAAGGTTATCGCAAATTATTTATTTCTTAGTACCTTATAATAAATAGAAACTAATTATATACTATATGAGCAAACAACACAGGTCTGCAACTGAATGGTAACAAAAAATGTCATTTTCCCGCCATTTCCTTCCCCCTTCAAGAAACCCTTCAAATGCCATTCATGTGTTACTTTCTTTTTCGAAATATATTTATATATATACGTATAAAAAACGAGCAGCTAATTATATAACGGCTACAGCGAAAAGTGCACTTCGGCAATACACAAACAGCTGTTACCGAAAAAAGATTCATTTCAATCTTGACACAATTTTCTATTTTAAGAAAAATGGAATCAAAACGTAGAAATATAAACGAAAACATCACAGAAAACAATAATTCATATTAGCTTTGTGATGAAACCTCGAATATATGCGAGAAAACGTAAGGATGTAGGAGAGAAAAATATTGGTGCATCGCGTAAAAGCGAAACGGCGTAAGGCGAATTGTCGTAAATCGGGGATGAAATCGAACGGCGCCATTTTTCGATTTTCGTTGGATTTTCGCCACGCAACACCTGATAAGCGAGAGGTCGCGCAACCTCTGTAATCGGGTTTATACGTATAGCAGAATAAACACTGGAGAATGTGTATTTTACCTTTCTATAATCGTACAATAAACCTTTGGAAATTGTCGAAATTTACGGAAAAAAATGGCGACTCAAATTGCGATCGTAGGCGAGTAGACGGACGAAATTTTTTTCCCCACTCAAATGTTGACCCACGTGGTTGACCGCCACTTTCACTTACCAACATGAAAAATAAGTGAACAACCTTTAACACCCACTGACTGGCATGATAAACATTTGAAGTTTATCTCGAATTTTAAAAGCAGTTGGCCAGAACTGCCAGAATGCCACTTGACATATTCGTAAAAGCGAAACGTCGTAAAAGCGAATCGTCGTAAAACGAGCGTCTTTGTAATTATTCCAGAAAACCAAAAATCTTGCGAAATTTATTTTTCTCCCTAAACAAGTTTCTTTATGCTTCCATAATTTCTTTAACAAATTACCAAGCTATAATACTTACTAATTAAATAATATTATCGTCATTTTCATTTTTTAATTATTTTTTGTCATTTTGTAACATTATCAAATTAAAATTGTATATATTTACATATATGTAAATTTATATAGTAAATATTCTAGCACATAACACGAAGATATTGCCGAAGACAAACCTCGAATAATCGCCGCAACGAAATTGTCATCCATATTAATTATATTATTTCATTTTATTTTCAATGTTGAAATACGGCATCGATCTGAATTACGAGACTCGACTTACGAATTCTCGCTTTTACGCTGCCAAAGTTCACTTATTTCGTAAAAATCTAACCTTTCATCCATCTTTTATCTCTTCGACGAATTATTAACAGTAACAATTACGTTTAGGAAACAAAAATAATCCTACCTTTCGTACGAGAAATTGATTGGTTGCGTCGCGTGGTCCTGGCAACGCGATCAACGATCGATGTTTTGCGTTTTTTGAATTAAACAGCCAACAAAAGTATCGATCCACCGTGCAGAATCTAGTCCCAGTTCATTTTTCCGACACGTGATAGCAAATTACAGTTGTCCGCTTTCCAAATAATCACCGTAACAAACTATAGATCCGGATACACTGAACACAATATAACGCTCATTGCATGACATCATCCACCGATACTGAAGCCACTACTGATTATCACGTGATAGCATCGAAGCTTTATAAAGCCTCTGATGCGTGCTGCCGCCTGTCGACAACAGCATAAACTATTCACAAGTCGTGTTTCAGGGGTTTTTTCGTTAGTGGCGCTCATAGAGCTGTGGTGGCGCTGTAGTTTTGACCACAGCGCTATACCTTGTCCCGTCTTAAGTTTGGACCACAGGGGCGGAGCATGCGATTTGCTGCAACCAATCAATGAGCGCATTGCACCAATAATAACCATCCACCCGATGGTTCCCACACGTTCTTCACTTCTCCATTGGTTGCAGCAAATCTTAAGACAGGACAAGGTATACCAACGAGCCATATACAAGGTGTTTCAGAATAACTGAATAATTGTTATAAATGTGATATGAATTTAGAAATGTGATTACTCTGTGATGGATCATTTGTAACAGGAGGCCATTCATAAATGTGCATGTGTTTCATTGGTGTGGAAAAATTGAAACATTGATTTAGAACATGCAACTTTTGAATGGATCACATTAGAGGGGTAGTTACAATTGAGATACTAGGGACTTTGAACAAATGACGTGGAGTAGGACGTAGAGTACGTAACGTTATTTTTACGGGCCTCACGCCGTCCGTCACGTTAAACCACGCCCATTTTGCTCGAAAGTCGCGTTCAGGACAAGCGAGTTTGAGCAGAAAAACGAACGGAAGCCGTAGGGTGAAGCGTCGCGCTGGCCACGCCCATTTTCGTTCGAAACAGGCCTTCACGCAGCCGTCACAAGTGAAAACCGACACACGAAAGCTGCAGCAACGTTACGTTTACGGTCAAGTGTAGGATGGATTCGTGTCAAATAAAAAGTCACTCACGGCATTCGGTCACGCTTAAATAGAGCTCAAACTGAGCTCCGTTACGTAGCGCCGTAAATTATTCACGGAACTACGAACTCCACATCCTACTCCACTTCGTTTGTTCAAAGTCCCTAATATTTGTGGGATAAAACTGGTCAGAACAAAACAAGAATTTCTGAAATTGGTTAGAAAGCACTGGTGAAATAAACGAAATTCGATGTGTTATTGGATATGCTGTGGAGAATGTGGCTGCAACATGATAGTGCACCACCACATTTTGGAATTGGCTTTCCTAGACAATCGTTACCCGCACAGATGGATTGGACGTGGTGGGCCAGTACCCTGCATGGCCACACGTCGCCAGATCTCAGTCCTCTGGATTTCTTACTGTGGGGTACATGAAGGCAAAAGTGTATGAAACAGAGCCACGTGATGTGTGCATGGGACCTACAACAGTGCATACAGGATGCATGCCAAATGTTAAACAATGTACAGGCTAATATCATTCATTTTTTATAAACTCATTGAATTTCACTTATTTCTCTGTTGCTTTCTAACCGATTTCAGAACTTCTTGTTTTGTTCTGACCAGTTCTATCCCACAAACGCTTTCTCAATTGTAATTACCCCTCTAATGTAAGTAAGCCCTGTTGCTAACGGGTTCTATCACATGCATCGTGTTTTAACCCGGGGGCCCCATCCTCACCATGTTTATCCCCACCTTGCAAGTAAGCCCGCCATCCCGCAGTCTTATACCTATATGGGTGAACACAAGACTATTTTAATGCACAACTTTCTAGGCCCACATCTAATCCATATGAAGGTATTCTAGTTAATTAGAAGGTGGGGGAAACCGGAGACCCCGGAGAAAACCCATCACAATCTGGCAGGATAACTATAGAAAATTCCTTTGCACATGCACGAACCCGGAATCGAACCTCTGACCACAGAGGTGCAATGCGAGTGCTCTAACCACTGCCACCAGATCACCATAATTACTCCTCTAACGTGATCCATTCAAAAGTTGCGTGTTCCAACTTATACCTGTTAGGGAACGTTCCCAAATGACGTCACACAGAAATTGGTATTTTTAACTCCCACCACCCCCTTATCACTAATTATCATAGTACTGTGACCCCCACCCCCCTAAATGACGTCATGCAAAGTATGAAATTTT
>JAQIWR010002184.1:0-11693 GCA_034695945.1 Glomeris hexasticha
TTGTAAAAATCCACCTGGCAATTCTGCAGGAATTTTAATCATTCATCAAGGAATTCTAGAGAAATTCTGCAGGAATTTTAATCATTCATCAAGGAATTCCAGAGAAATTCTGCAGTAATTTTAAAAATCCACCTGGAAATTAAGCAGAAATTTTAATAAATCATCAAGGAATTCTAGAGAAGTTCTGCAGGCATTGTAAAAATCCACCAGGCAATTCTGTGGGAATTTTAATCATTCATCAAGGAATTCCAGGGAAATTCTGCAGTAATTGTAAAAATCCACCTGGCAATTATGCAGAAATTCTAATAAATTATCAAGGAATTCTAGAGAAGTAATGCAGGAATTGTAAAAATCCACCTGGCAATTCTGCAGGAATTGTAATCATTCATCAAGGTATTCTAGAGAAATTCTGCAGGAATTGTAAAAATCCACCTGGCAATTAATTATGCAGAAATTTTAATAATCTAGCTATCGAGGAATTCTAGAGAAATTCTGCAGGAATTGTACAAATCCACCAGGCAATTCTGTGAAAATTTTAATCATTCATCAAGCAATTCTAGAGAAATTCTGCAGGAATTGAAAAAATCCACCTGGCAATTCTGCAGGAATAGTAAAAATCCACCTGGCCATTCTGCAGGAATTGTAATCATTCATCTAGGAATTCTAGAGAAATTCTGCAGGAATTGCGAAAATCCACCTGGTAATTATGCAGAAATTTTAATAAGTCATCAAGGAATTCTAGAGAAGTTCTGCAGGAATTGTAAAAATCCATCTGGCAATTATGCAGAAATTTTAATCATTCATCAAGGAATTCTAGAGAAATTCCGTAGGAATTGTAAAAACAACGCACTAAGCGTGATGGTTGTTTGTGGAAAAATTGGAAAATATTGGCACCCATACAGTACTTCAGGCTTGAAATTTTTTGTCTTTATCGACTTGAAGAGAAACTTCTAAATACATTGCAAGTGCTCCTGAAATAAATTATCTGAGCCATAAATTTACATTTTTGTTACCAAATAAAATAATCATAAATTTGTTTTTAAAATATCTCTTCAAGTCGATGAAACCATCATGACAGTCTAAATTCACCAAACAAAATTTAAAAGCCTGTAGCTTTTAAACAGTGATCATCATTGTAGTTTCTGAATACCATTTGGGTGCCAATATTTGTCAATTTTTCTACAAACCAAGATTACTCATCCAGACGTCTTGTTTGCAGCATTGGAAAGGCCAACTCATCCAGTATTGACTACAATTTATTTCGTAAATTTACGTGTAATAAATGGTCTGCAAAAATCAATGCATTTCCAAAGTTATATATTATACAAAATAACGCAAAATACATCTCATTCGAACCATTTGAACGAATCGAAATAAAAAAATTCCGTCGCATAATTTTGAACAAGAAATGACATGAATAAACATATTTACCTTTTTTTACCAGTTGTCTGTGAGGGAAATCGTCAGGTGCAGAAAACCGCGACGAATGACAGCAGCAACGGTGTAAAATATTTTCAAAATGGCTTCCTTCGATTGAACTTTTTTTCACGTTCTAAGAAAGAAAAACATTTATAAATCATGACAGCTTTCAATTAAAAAAACATAATGAAGAAATCCTACTCGATTTGTCGTTGCTGGGCTGCTCATTGGTTTGATGTCGAGAGGAAAGACAACTAGAAACGTGCGGAAATGGAACAGATGACGAGCCGAGCGAGCTACCGACGCCTCCCGTGAAAACTGTTGACATTCGCGATGACGTCACGAGCTGCGAGCGGTGCGTTCTACTTATAAAAATCAAACGTTTTCAAATTCTAATCCTAGCCAAAACCCGAACCGAAGCTTTCAACTGCGTATCTAATTTTTATAATCAAACAATCATACCTTTTTTGAGGTTTTGTACTCATAAATTCCGCCGATCGACGCAGACACTATTGCCTGGCAAGTGGAACACGAAGTTTTTAGTGCAGTTCAATGAAATTCCGTCAGGGGCGGGACATGCGTGAATACTTCAACAACGGCGCTTCAGTTTCTGGAGTTGTCACTCAAAGCAACTGCATAAAAATGTGAAGGAAATTTTGTGACGTAATACAGCGCAAAATTCAAAAGCTACCTTTTCATAAAATCGAAATAAACACATGTAACCCACGTTTGTCTGGTCAGAATATGCTGTTATAGTGAAAACTTAATATGTATGATGGAAATATACCGAACATTAATTGAAAATCTGTCTCTTATAGAAAGTACACTCTTATATTGAATGCTGTTATAGCGAATACAAATAATTTTATTCTAACTTTAATACAGTTCACTATTTGGCAGCACATATAAAAATATACATTGAATTTTGCAGTTGATACTGGCCGAGCAGGCTCTCATTGGCCCAATCAATTTTGCTATCTCCTGTTTTAAAAAATAAATATCTTTAGAATCCATCCATTCATAAAAATCCACACAAGAATTACTACTACTATTCATTCATGTTTCCATTCACTACATATGTTACAGGGAAAGTGAGAAATCAGGGAATTTGAGAAATTTTCCCGTAAAAACGCCGATTACGACAAAACTAGAGGTTTTTCCACAAAAACACCGTCAACATAAACTGTTTGGATGGTTGAAATACATATTATAAACTACTTTTTGTTAGCTAAAGATAATTAGGTTACGTTTGTTAACTAAAAAACCTAATCTAACCTAACCTTACCTATTCTAAACTAACCTAACCATCACCAAGTTGCTAGTAAAAAAGCGCCCCGTATTTACTACACATGGACGCTATTGTAGGTGGCAGCACCGATCCTTCCACCTCAACATCCCCACATAGTAAAAGCAATCAAATACTTTCGTTTATTTCCAACTTAGTATTTGGTCCATTATTGCACAATCTTGGGCAACTACTAACCTTCTACAAATCAAAAATAACGTTTTGGCCCTTCGCTCAACATCTGTATTGCCATCTCGGTAATCTGCGATATCGACGGTTCGTCTTTGGGCCCTGCTGTTATACTGTCAACTTCATACTCCCTGTGACTCCACCAATAGAGCCCTAAAATCACATTATTAAGTTTATTCTACGTCATTTCAACGTCCATCTACCACCAGGGACATTATACCCCACACAAAATGGGTTTCCTTTGGGTCCCAATCCTCAAACTCCTCCACATTAGTAAAATTCTATAAGTGCTATTGCATTCCTCCTTCGATATGGTCCATTGGTCCACTAAGTTCTTACTGTCCTGACGTACACTTTTGTGACCTTCGAAGTCCGTAACGGTGTCATTAGACACAAAACCCGACCTTCCACCTCCCATCACGAAGTAAGAATTTGCACTTGTGTTGAGTCATGAGACGGTTTGCACGTGATGTACTTACGTTTATGTTCGCGCAAGGAATGTCTTCAATCAGCTGAGATGCAATATTCTTGCAGTTCTCGGACCCTGGAGACTTCACCTTGTCGGCATCGGACTCTTAGTACCTGGATACCGAATGGGCGTAGAATCCTGCGGGTGACGCGTGGGTCACTCGGGCAGTAGTGATGAATCCGGTTAACTTCCCTGTCAAATCAATTTATTAAACCGTATTTAATTCGTTTACTAGTCAATTGCCAATTAACTGTGAATTGAAAGTAAGGTGCGATGTACGTCATGCAGAATGCAATTTAATGTTGAATTTCAAAGTGTACCTAATCCAAAGCGTAACATAAAGGTTAATGTAAATTAATGCAAAGTGCAGCTTAGGGTGTAAATCGCAATACACAGTGCAGTTTAAGGTGTAAACTGCAATGCAAAGTTTAGTTTGAAGTATGAAGTACAATGTAAAGTGTAGTTTAAGGTGTAAAATGCATTGCAAAGAGCAGTTTGAGGTGTAAAATGCAATAGGCTACAAAGTGCAAATTATGGTGTAAAGCGCATTGCAAAACGTAGTTGTTTAAAGATGAACTGACAGGGTCTACGATAATCCTTGTGGAAGTAGTGATTGTGTCCCTGATAACGATTGTACAATCGGAAATCCTGTAAAAAAAGAGTAAACAAAGTTACGAGCGTTTTATATACCGTCATGAGCAAAAGGCCGTTTTCGATATTGAAACGGCCTTTGCATGCGAGCGGCTTTCGAACGGCTGCGAGTATTGTTCGCGAAACTCGTAGCTGCCTACAAGCTCCTCGCAAGCCGCTCGAGCGGCGATCGCCAACGGCCAATTCGGTAAAACGCTCATACCTTTGTTTACTCTTTTTTTACAGGATTTTCGATTGCACAATCGTTATCAGGGACACAATCACTACTTACACAAGGATTATCGTAGACCCTGTCAGTTCACCTTTAAGATGTGACAGAACAACTGCAATGGGCCATTATGACCCAACTACTGTTTTAGATATTGTGGAAAGAGTAACAGGGCAAGTCTTGTGTGTTAATCAGAATGATGGGAGGAAAAAAGACGATTCAAGATTGCAGACCTGTGCTTCTCGCAATGTGCGGCTTCCGGTGGCCACATTTCTCACGATACTGCTATGTGTGGGACTTCATCTGTTTAACTTCGTTCTAGAAGATAAGTCTTCTCAAGTAAGTCTTCTCAAGTGAGACCAAACCATTCTCTTGCTTCTTTGCTTTGAGAATTTTCAGCACATACTATACATTCTTGATATTCCTACCCTTACAGTTCACTATACTTGGACTGGGATTTCTAATTGGCACAAGTCTGTACGGACCAATCAACATCTATGGAATGGTTGCCATTGAATCATCACCACCTCATTTGAGTGGAACGGCTCATTCCATAGTTTCCCTTGCTGCCAATGGTCAGTAGCTATTTTCTAGATTCAACATTTGACAAAATTTCAAAATTGAAAATAAGCTATGCATTGCTACTTTCAACTACTCATTATTGTTTCACTTTAGTTGGTGCAATGGCTGCCGGACTACCTCTCACTTCAATGGTCGTCAAATATGGGTGGTCAAGAGCTTTTGTTGTTCTGAACATCCTGGCAGTGATCACGGTTTTATTCCATCTGTCACTTATATTTTTAACAGATCGTAAACACAAAGTTTCTAAACTGAAACAGAAATAGCGTAATCTACCAATTTATCCTTACGAGTGAATAGTGCAAATCACTTTAAAATATAGCACATGGTTTTAAACTATTCCCACAAATGTCATCCCAAATGTTTTCATTTATACTGTATATCATATAATTATGAACTTGTGGCGACAACGAATTGTTTTTAGTTACAATTAATTGCATATTTGGAATATGCATTTTTATTTTATGTCAGGTTGTAAACAGAAACAACTATAAAATTGTATTCATAGGTGCAAATAAAATATTTGATCATTTGTTGCAAATGATTATGTAGAGATAAAAGGGGACATGGTGTCACTGGTTGATTGGTCACTTGCCCCATGGGCCCAACCCCCTTGACCGTGACTATATATGTCGATGTAACGTGGTCAAGGGGGTCGTTGGCTGTTGGATTGAGTCTTCGTTACGATAACATTAAATAGTTTTGGTTATACGGAGTCTCCAAATTCATTTCCTGCGCTAGACGCGAGTTAACGATAAGTAGTACAACCCTAGATGCTACGAGTTTGGTAGCGAGAGTAGAAAAAAGGAACCGTTACAATTGAATGTTGCTTGC
Organism: Glomeris hexasticha; assembly: GCA_034695945.1. Lineage (NCBI taxonomy): Eukaryota > Metazoa > Arthropoda > Diplopoda > Glomerida > Glomeridae > Glomeris > Glomeris hexasticha. The sequence goes on from JAQIWR010002184.1 coordinate 5,635, forward strand.
TTATAAAGGCCTTACGCCCGTATGTGAAACGGATCCTTTATGAAAACGAGCAACCACACTATACTGCGTTTCATTAGAAGCAACGAGGAAGTCGACCGCATTACAGACCCGGGTCTTCAAAAGATACATGCGGGCCCTGATTCTGTTTTTTTTTAGTCAGTGTCACTTTGTGGCGCAGCCAATCGCTCGCCAAATGGTGACGTTACTGGGACAGTTTGTGGCGCAGCCAATCGCCAAACAGTGACGTCGCTGGGACATGAACTCTTTCCTTGTGGCACATTGATACACACCCAACGGGCTTGTTCACAGCTCGTTCCTTCTAATCAAACGCAGTATAGTCGCTGCCAGCTATCTAGCCCGGTGCCCCGAGGGCTAGCTTAACCGGTCTGCTTTGTTCCCATTGTGTCCCTAATAGGATAATTGCAGCAATTAAGTGATTTGCGAATATATTTGTTGGGGAACTAATAAATCAGTTCCACCACTCTATTAACATCTGTACAACATGTTTTGATTGTAACAACAATCATCATCAGGTACAATCAGTCTCTGCAAGAGCACTATAAAAACCAGAGGACCTATTACACACCCTGTTGAAACTGGTCTAACATACATTTGGAGCGAACACACACCTGCCCCGCGTCATAAAAATCGACTATCATCAATACCAGATTAAAATCCATAAAATACCGTTTTAGGTAACAGGCCACCAGAAGATGGCAAAATTCAAAGGCCCACCCTATAAAAAAACCATGATTTAACAACAATTCAAAAATATACTACTGGAGTGAATAACACTTACAATCTGAAGCACAGCTCCACAGAAGAAAGAGTGGGAGGAATCACAGCCTATCCAACCATTTTATAATAGAGCCTTGGCATGGACCTAATTGCTCATTCAAAACACTGTTGGGCAACTTTCGCAGTAACTTATTCATTTCAATAGATTCCTGCACATTTAATCTGGTAGAATTGTTTTCTAGGGTACTTACCTTCAATTGAGCACTGCAAGTTCAGGGTCATGTCCATACAACAACGAGTGGTTGCAAAAGGTGGATTTATCTTGATGCAAGCTGTAACCCGTCAAAAATTGACGGAAAGTGTGAATTGCATTATGAAAAATTAACCTGTCCCACGACATTGTTTTGAAAAATGCGAGTCAGCCATAAGTAGGTAGAGGAAAACTATAGATTAATAATAAGACAATAAATAAATTAAATCCCATGGTTCCAATGCAATGATGGGCCGAATGACAGTATTTCAGTCAATGGTCCTAAGGGAAGCTAATCGTCCTGTTGGTCCTAACGAAAACCAAAGGGCCTGACGGTGCTATTGTTAACCAAAGGGACAGATTTTCCCAACAGAAACCATAATGCCCATGGGTTCTATTGGAAACGAAAGGGCCAGATGGTCCCAACAGACACCTTTATGCCCATTGGTCTTATTGGAAACCAAAGGGCCAGATGGTCCTAACGGATTCCAAAGTGCCCATTGGTCCTAACGGATTCCAAAGTGCCCATTGGTCCTAACGGATTCCAAAGTGCCCATTGGTCCTAACAGAAACCAAATGGCTTGATGGTCCCGACGGAAAACAAAGTGCCCATTGGTCGTTATGGAAACCTAAGGGCCTGATGGTCCCGATGGAAAACAAAGTGCCCATTGGTCCTAATAGAAACCAAAGGGCCTGATGGTCCCAATGGAAACTAAAATGTTTAGTGGTCTTAATGGAAAACAAAGGGCCTGATGGTCCCAACGGAAACCAAAGTGCCTATTGGTCCTTATAGAAACCAAAGGGCCCGATGGTCCCAATGGAAAACAAAGTGCCCATTGGTCCTAATAGAAACAAAAGGACCTGATGGTCCCAATGGAAACTAAAATGTTCAGTGGTCATAATGGAAACCAAAGGGCCCGATGGTCCCAACGGAAACCAAAGGGCCCGATGGTCCCAAAAAAAAACAAAGTGCCCATTGGTCCTTATAGATGGCAAAGGGCCTGATGGTCCCAATGGTAGCTAAAGTACCCATTGGTTCTCATAGAAACCAAAGGGCCGGATGTCCTAATGGAAACCAAAATGCCCATTGGTACTAATAGAAACCAAAGGGCCTGATGGTCCCAACGGAAACCAAAGGGCTTGATGGTCCTAAAAGAAACCAAAGGGCCCAAAAAAATCCGAAGGGTCGAACGGTCATAATTGGATATCGAGGACCCAATCTTGTCAATGGCATTCACAGGACCCAATGGTCCTAACAAAATCTAAATGGTCAAATGGTCATAATCAGATCCAAAGGACCCTATGTTTCCATTTTTAAAGAACAATCCTTTAGACTAATTGAATTGGGTCCCTGAAATAAGATTTAAATAAAGGCAGTTAAATAATTATTTTGCTCGGTGACGATGTGGTGGGTGGGTGGAAGGGGATGACGTAGCCACAGTCACGTGATCTCAACCACCGCGACCTCGACCGTGACCACGACCACCTAGGCAAATAATATATTAAAGGAGAACAGAAAGCTACAATCACGATTTCACAGATTTACATGGAAATTTGTTATTAGTCAGTATACTCACTAGTCTTCTTCATAAAAACAATCTCAATTTTGATACTTACCTGATTGATTAAAAATAAATTGCCGAAATAGGTCAAGAGAGGCCAACTACATTCTGCTTTAAATGTGGTCAAGCAGGTCACTTTGCTCGAGACTGCACCGCTGTAACAATCGCGCCTGCTGCACCGGGGAAGATCAGAGGTGCCATAACGCTCCCTGATAATTCATTGCAGGTGCTGGCCTGGCTAAAAGGTCAGCCTATCCCTGCTTTGATCTATGCCGGGGCCAGCCGCAGCATGATTAGCCGTGCTCTTGCAACATCTCTGGGATGTCAGTTAGAACCCTATCAGGGACCGCCCCTAAAAACTGTGGGTTCAACCGTAACCCCAGATGGGCAGGTTCCCTTAGAGGTTACCGTGGGCGGGAAGATTGCAACCATCAACATACTGGTTGGACCCCTGTCCCCGAACCTCCTGATTGGGCTAGACTGGATACGGCCTATGAAAGCACAACTACGACTTGATGAGGGGACAATGGTAATCCAATCACAGGGCACGGAAGTGGAAATTCCCTTCCATAACAGCAGCCCCAAACCGCAGACCGAGATGCACCTGTGCCACCTCATGTCCACGGAGGCTGTGGAGATAGTGGAAGAACCAGGACGAATTCAGGCAGCTAAGCGGGTCGTGATCCCTCCACACACGGGCACGTGGGTACGGGGCAAGCCAAATAAGGCTACCCAGTCCTGTAGCATGAGGGCACCAAATCGGAATTCCCGTGCCGGACGCCTGTTGGGAATGCTCCGAGTGTTGCTCCCTGAGAACCCTAAGCAAGAATCGATAAACTTGTTTATTCTCAACTGTAGCAATACCCCAGAAACGGTGTACAAAAACTCTACCTTAGGATTCTTGGAACCCCTCGACGACACAGAACGAAATCATAACCTGGCCTCTGCAAGGCACACTGCAGGAGGAAGACAAGACATCGGAGTGGTGGTTACCCTCCGTCAATATTGATCCGCGCCTCACCCCTCTACAACAAAAATCGCAAAGGTAACGCCATCTAGCGGTCATCAACGAAACTAAACATTTGCACTACTACATAATTTCTCCTTAACTATCGTGAATTTCTGAATACATCCAATTGAGAAGTTCTATAGTTTTTCGTCGCGCACAACATATGTTTTTTTTCATTTTAGAGCGGACTGTCCCTTTAATATGAACACATTAGATGTACATTTGGATAAAATATTCAAAATATGCCGTCATATATTGCACAATGATCACTTGATTAAATCTGCAGTTATAGGATATATTTTATTAAAGAATAGAATTACCAATTGGTACTTGTTCGTTTAACTTTTATCCTATGCGTCTGAGATAAACATCTATACCTGAGTACCATTTGTCTTCATGTTGGTGTAAAACACTGAAATACTGTTATTATGATTTTCGGTATTTTATTCCAAACCGAATGGCATTTCAAGATTTCTTGGAAAAAGTAAATATAGTTTTTGAGAACTGTCCGAGATATTTATGATTTTTGTGAAGATTTAGCAAATATTTTTGAACATCTGTAATGAAATCCAATAGTTTAATTTGTAATTTCATTCTGAAAATAATTACAATTATCTGTATTCCAAAATTCCTTTTGCAAATAATTTACTAACTAACCAATATCTATTAGATATCGATGTGATGCTTATAACAAACCCTCACATGCTGGGAAATAATTGCTAGTACAGAGTTGGTTTTCAACACGTAACATTTCGTGAAGTTTTGCAATTTTAATCCAAGTACCGGTAATGTTTTGTGTCGAAAATTAGGTTATATTTTTAGTCAACAGTATTGTGTAAATCGTGACATCAATAGCCTGTAGTCGTTTAAAACAACTGTTTATTGACATCAATAATGAAGTATCCCTGTTTAAAGGGACCTGTTGCATAGAGGCTATAATGGCGTTTCTGTGTAACTACTCGTTTTTCTCCATTTGTTCTGCCGATTTTGCGATTTTAGCTCGGTGTTTTTGATCAAATTGGACTAGAAACAGTACAATACATTAGTTTTGATGCCAACACGAGTGTACCTTGGATGGAAATCACTGAAATTCGACTACAATTCCAAAAACTGCTTTGTTTCCGATGTTGCTGTCCAAAGTAAGTAACAAAATGTTTTTGTACTTTGAATAAAATATAGTTTAATAATTACTTTCATTTATGATGAAATTGGTGTAAAGATGTATATTTCAAATCAGTTATACGCTAGAAATAATAAGAAAGACGGATTCAGTAGATTTTCCAGTTTGTGCAAGTTTCTTGCTGGAGAAATATTGAAACGCAAGATTCAAGTCGGCGAACTGTACGAAATATTGCTCGTAATATCTTCTGACCGCAATAAAGTTGCAAAGTTGCAGTTTCCTGAAAATATTCACAACTATTTCCTGACATGTTCCCCAATTTGATTGGCATCAAACATTTATTTAATTTTTTGTGGAAAGTTTGTGCATAGTAATTTAATGGAAGGAATATTGGGAGTTTGTTGTTTGGCAACAGTCGGATATGTTTGACTATCAAGTACACACGGCCCCGACAAAAATCCTGCAACATGCTAAGTATTCTGCAAAACGGTGCTGTATAAAAATTTCAAACAGACAAAATCTGAAAGAGCAGTTCATTAGATCTAAAAACCAACCTTGGCCTAAATTAAAAACATAATTATTTAATTAAATCAAATTTACTGCATCGACACAAGTCTTGCAACACAGCTGAAAACCAGCTTAATTTGACGTGATAAGGATGTCATAAGTGCCACAGCATACCATAAATATACCCATACCACTCTTGCCCATACCCATAGAGTTGAAATAATGCCTGGTTTGCTCTGTGGGGTGAAACACCACCTTGCCAATTTGCGTACAGTCGAACCTCCATAATTTGTACCTGCATAACTTGAATTTTCGATAACTTGAACAAAATAAGATTTCCCTGCCAGATGCCGTATACTTTCCATGTTAAATTTATTCAGTAACTTGAATTCTGTAATTTGAATTTTTCGATATACAGTATTGAACAAATTATGTTCCCATACACAAAAAACTTTCATATATACTACATATACTATTTAATATAACCCATCCACTCTATCTAAAGCTTTTGCCTCAGGCAGGTCTAGCAATTATATTCCAATTATCCCATTATCGCCAAATTATACGTATCACAATCATCACCCCATTTGTTGAAAGGCAGGTGGCCTGGGGGAAATGAAATTGCTATAATTGGATAATTGGAGTGTAATTTGCTGGCTTTTATAATCCCTGCCTGAGGCAAGAGCTGTAGATTGAGTAGAGAGGTTATATGTACTACGGCCTCCTGCATCTGAAAATGTGCATTGATACGTATTTTGCGTGATTTGGAAGTTTAAAGGAGAACTGACAGGTAAAATATGTGATCACCGATTTCTACGGGAATCGGCGGATCGAAGCTTGGTACCAATTTTTGGATTTTTCTGAAGTGTTCAC
>JAQIWR010002185.1:0-11692 GCA_034695945.1 Glomeris hexasticha
CAGCCAATAGGGTTGCACGATTATCCACATTACGGCCTCCATATTGGCAACAGGACACGCCTACTGAAATTCGTCAACTTGGCAGCCCTGCGTTAGGTTAGCTTATGTTTTTTGAGGAAGTGGGCGTGTCCGGTGGGAGGAGCTACAGGAACAGACGTGAAATATAGTTGTTTGGATGGGATTGATGAAGGGATGGATCGATGACCGATCAATAGTTCGCTATCTGCGCAAAACAAACCGGACACAATCGTACGGATCGATCAACCTGCTCCAAAAGTCGCTGAACAACCTAGCCTGTAATAACAAACTTCCCAATTCCCATTCGATATGGCTTTTTTTTGCGCTACTTTTCTCATCAAAAGTTCCCAACCGATGAATTGCAACGATTCAACCGCTGGAAAAACCCGCCAAAGGTAGAAAGTTTTGTTTCCTCGAAATTCCAGAGTCGAAAAACGATTAATTATTTACGTTTGGCCGGCGATGACGCGCGTTGCTAGGCAACGACGTCACCGGCGAAACCCAACGTTTCCCGCCTCTCTTATCCACCCAGATCCGATCGGTTTTTTCCGGTTCCGCCCACATCCGGGCATCCAGCTCCGGTTGGAATGTAACCCTTTTGTGACCGCCCCTATCCTCCTCCTTCTCCATCTCGCCTCTTATTTCTCCTTGCGCGGAATGCGCGCCGACGTCACATTAACGGGTTGTTGTTATTTCGCGGGAGGCTGCGCACGGAGGCTACGAAAGCCTCTCCCGCGGTGTTCGTGTCTTTCGTGTAACGCGCGACGTTCCATTCCATTTCGCGCGGGAGATGTCACTCGGAGGCTAGAAAAGCCTCGCGCGCGGGTCACCAATCCTCCTCTAGCCTCCATCAACGCCGTTTTACTACTTTTCTTCACGAGTTTGCAATAATATTTTTTACCGGTTACCCGATCGGTTAATCGATACATTTTTCCGGGTGAACGGATGGCCCATCCCACATGCCGTACACGCGTCACCGTATGTATTACTTGCGCCGGCAACCGGTGCAACCTGCGCCAAAAGTCAAATATATTCCAGCCAAAAAACCGTTATTTTTCGAACGCCGGGTTTGAATTACAAAAAAATACCGGTTCGGTATCGATACGTCGATACATCGGCGTGTTTATTCGCCAAGTGCTACAAATACGAATGCGGGTAATTAGAGGGTAATTAGGTTTTTTTTTGGCGCGCGTTTCGCCGTCGCCGTGGCAACGCGTCGGGCGGGGAAAACCGCAACCAGGGGGCGCTTTTATTACTATCGCTACCTGACGGACGATCGAAACGCCATCAAGTTTTTTCACGTTCCATAAATAACAACATCGCTTCGCCTTTTTCTGTAATAAAGTTCCAAAAATACAATTATTTCGAACCGATAATTTCACATTTTTCGATGCTGCGCTTCCAATTTCCGTTATTCCTCATAAAAATATCATTTATTAAGCGATAAAAGCGTTGAGAAACGATGCAGGACTGCTGCGGGAACGTCATTTCGCGACCGATCGGCTGGCGTTGTGACGTCACAACGGCGTACCGTTCGACGTCGTTCGAGCGCAGACACGGCGCTCGCTGTGACGTCACGGAGACCGGGGCAACTTTGCGGGTCACGTGACGTCGCCGGGCCGAAAAGCCCATCGATCGATTTTTTTACACATAGCCAGGGTTGGATTTGCGCGATTCCCCGACAAGATGGATGGATGAATAAGGTAGGTACTCACTCGGGGATGTTAGATGCAGCTCCGCATGCGACGCAAAAAGAGAGGAGACATAAAACGACGAACGGCAACGAGGACGGCGAACGGCGACCGAGACGCCATTTCGGTGCGGCCGCCATCTTGGCCGAATTTATTGCGCAACTCTCTGGCGCAAACCTCCTCCACGGGCAGCAGCGACCGTGCAAACGAGCCATCGGATCGTTCCGGTTCCGATTCTGGCCCGCCACCATCTTGGAGATGCTCGTGACGACTGCCGACCTCCGAGACGGATACGGATGAACGTAGTTTCGCATAGTTGGCGGCAGGCGGCGCTCGCGGCACACGTTCCAAACCTTTTCAAATTCCAACCGCCGAAAGCGATCGATACGGGCGTTTTCGTACGCTTTTTTGCCCCGTGTTTTCGAGCCATCTGAACAAAACGTATAGCAATAAATCATTTTATCACAGGCCCCTGTATCTTTTTTACGAGTCATAACGGACGCGTTTGGGGCCTCCACTGCTAGGTGGCCTTTTTAATTGTGTCGTTTCAGCGTTTCCAGACTGCGTTGAACGAACGCGCCACCTAGCAGGAGCGGGCCCGAACCACGCCAGTTACGATTCGCGATAGGTGCGTGTCCCAACCATACAGCCTTGGACTCCCGCTTGCTGTGACGTCATACGCAATTCCTACACCGCCTATATGAAAGTTTTTACACTGTGAACGCCGTTTCAACGCATTTAGTCGTAAACGAGGCTATTTCACGTATTACAGCAACAAAATATAGCTGTTTCAGCAGTGAATATTTATCCCGTTGTAGAAAGAAACTTTAACATTAGGCCTATTTGGAGACGCGATCGTTACGGTCCTTCCAACAGTCTGAATACTGAAAAATAACGGAAAGAAATGGCACTGAGTGGTTCGTATCAAGACGAAAAGTCGGTATGAATATAATAAATCTATGAATAAAGTTACCAAACGAAAGTTGGAGCAGAGCATCATCGAGTGAAGGGAAGTTTAGCGGAGATCCATTTGCCAAAGCGTTTTAGTAATCTATCAACAATAAAAACGACGTAGACGCTGCGGCGCTTCGGCTAGTAGAACACTGTTGACAATTTTACCTTCCAAAGTATCCATTGTATAGGAAATTGTAAATGATAACTGGGAAGTGTTATTTATAACATAAACTGTATTAAAACGTACCACTTACGGATGATTATCTACAAATTTGCCCAAAATAAAACTTTTTTAAATGAACGCACTTTGCATTTACATCCGCAAAAGTCAAAACGTCTTCGCGGGAAGGTTTCCGAAACAGAGTTTACGACGTCGGTTTTGGGCCGTGGAGGAACGCGAGGAACACCGACATGGACTGGAAATGGGAAAAAGGAAAAAAAGATTGGTATTTATGGTAATATATTACAAGATGGAATCTCGGCCGAAGAGGAGAAAAGCGTCCGCGGTCATCGAGCGGGCGCGTTGGAAGAGACGCGGAAGCCACGTTTCATAAATAACACGGAAACGGAAATCGGGTTTTTGACGCCATCTGGTCCTCCGTCCCTCAACTCCACTTTTACAAAAGAAGTTCTTGCGATATCTCAGAGGCGAGCCGCGTGAGAACCGGTGATGTACGACACGAGATTGTTCACGCCGGCGAACTCGTCCTCGTCGGTGGCCCCTTCCACTCTTCTCTGGATGCTGGAGTCGACGACGGGCGCCGCGGGAGGAACCGGCGAGCCTCCGGACGCCACCGGGTACACCCCGGGGTACGGCGCGAAAGTCTGATGCGGGGGACCTTGGTACGCGGTCGGGTCCCCGTAGCCCATGTACGGCGGCGGGCCGTGAGGGTAACCCGCCGGATGATGGTACACCGAGAAGCCGTGGTGATGCGGCGGGTGATGGTGCGGCGGCGGCGAACCGGGCGAGTAGTGCTGCGGAGGAGGAGGGTAACCGGCGGGGTAGTAACCGCCGCCGGGGTACGCGGGTTGTTGCGGGAAGTCGTCGGGCGGATGGAAGTGAGGCGCGGACACCGGAACCGGCGGCGACGAAGGGAACGGAGGAGGATCCGGAGGAACGGTCTTCGAAGGGCGCGGCGGCGGCGGCGCGGACCTCGGTCGCTCCACTACCGCGGCGGGTTTCGACGGAGGGACCGAGTTCGGTGGCACCACCCCGCCCCGGAACTGCCCTTTGGGTAGGAAGTCCCTCACCGTCCTCACGTGGGGCTTCTTGGGTTCGGTCTCCTTGGCGGCGACGGGACCGTTGCCGACGACCGGTTCCGCGGGCTTCGTCGGCGGCGCCACCGTAGCCTTTTCGTCCTTCGTCTCCTCTTCGCTCTCCGAGCTGCTCTCTTCCTCCTCCTCCTCCTCCTCCTCCTCCTCCTCATCGTCCTCATCATCGCTGCTGTCTTCTTCTTCTTCATCGTTATCGTCATCTTCCTTTTTCCCGGTGACCTTCTTCTTGCTGGACTCGGCGTCTTCGCTTTCCTCGGAAGACATCACCTTGATGCGGCTTCGCTTCTTGGCGACCTCCTTTTTAGCACCGTCCGCTCCCACGGAGTCACTGTCCGACGCCTTGGCGACGCCGTTCTCGCTCGGCGTCTTGCCGGAGTCGTCGTCGCTGTCCTCCTCCTCCGATTCCTCCTCGTCCTCCGACGATTCCTCCTCGTCTTCGCTAACTATCCTCCTCGCTTTCCTCGGGTCCGGCAACGGCGTCCGCTTAAACTTCGACTTGACGTTGACCTTCACCTTCACCTTGGCCTTCGCCTTCTCTCCGTCGGAGCCCTGCCACTCGGACTCCTCGGACTCCTCGGTCTCCTCCTCGGTCTCGTCCCGCTTCCTGCCGCTCTTGCCGTACCTGTCCGTCGAGTTATACGTTAAGTAATCGGGTAGTAAGTAAGTAAGCGACGAGCGGTTTATTACTTCTTGGCTCCTTTCTTGACGGCCACCCAAGGGTCCTCTTCTTCCCCGGAGGACACCTCCCTGTAGTTGACCTTGCGCGCCGCCGCCCTCCGACGAGCCCTCTGGTTGCCGTCGCTGTCCTCGCTGTCCTCGTCGGAGCCTACGACTGATATCGAACGTGTATTTGTAAGTAATGTTCATCGTTTATGTAACTAAATGTAAAATGGACTGCGTACCGAAATCGCCGTCGTAGTAGTTGCCCTTGCGCCGGGAACCCTTGCCGTGCCTTCTCCTCGCGTGCCCGAATCCCCTCCTGGGCCTGCGCCACGCGTCGTCGCTCTCCTCCTCGCCTTCGCTGTTGCTCTGCTCCTCCGAAGCCTCCTCTTCCGAGTCCGTACTGCAATTCCCATTAATTACCATCGCGTCACGATCGCCACTTTAAACGAACAAGGTTACCTGGATCTTTTGAAGTCCTCGTCGCTGTCGTCCTCTTCCGAGGTACCGTCGAGGTCGTTCAGTCGCCGGTGCTTCCTCTTCCTCTCCTTCCTCGAGGTCTTCTTCCGCTTATCCTGGTTAGCGGGCACGGTCTCGACCGGCGCCTCTTCTTCTTTCTTCGTCTCCTCCACCTCCTCCTTCTCCTGCTCCTGCTCCTCCTTCTCCTTCACCTCCACCTTGGCGTCCTGTTGCTCGGCGACCGTGACGTCGGACACGTCCTTGTCTTTCGCCACACCTGCAATGGGAAGTAACGTCTCAAGCAGATGCGGGCGGAGGCGCTTCTGCGGTTGCAAGCGGACAGAGGAGGACATGCAGAAAAAAAAGAGGGTTAAGAGAGAGAGAGAGAAAGAAGAGCTAACCTGGGGGAACCTTCTCGAGGACCCCGTCTTCGCCAAACCTGAACCCCAGTTGCTGCTGGATGGTGTCCCACTGCTGCGTGAGACGTTGCGACCAGCCACCCAGCGCTGGTTAAAGAGGATCGGGAGGAAGAGGAAAAGGAAAGACCAGGGATCACGAGTTAAAGGACAACGGCGCTCGGACACAAGGAGGAGGAGGGAACGAACGGGCAGACCTGCTCCTCTGTCGGCCAGAAGGTCGTCCTGGATGGCCGAGTTGATGAGCTCGTCGAACTCCTTGAACTTGTAGCTAACTTCCTTCCTCACCCTCCTGGTACGGGTCTTGCACAACACGCTGTCCTCGTCGTCATCATCGTCTTCGTCTTCGTCGTCCTCTTCACCGTCATCTTCCGTGCGCTCGTCTTCGCTCTCCTTCTTCTCCTGATGAAACGGACGCCGCGTTAATTCGCGCTTTTACCACCACCTAGCGGAGGGAGACTTACGGGCTTGAGGACGTTGTCCAAACTGATGCCGACGTACGCCAACCGCTTCTTGCGCAGATCTTCCCTCTCCCGTTTCTTCAGCATGTAGTCCAGGTTGAGCAACTGGTCGCGCAGTTTGGACAGCAACATGGTCTGCGAGATCCAAGGACAAACTGGTAGCGTGTCGCATCGAACCGAGCGCTATTGAAGGGCTTACGTGTTCGCACGGAGGACAGAACCATTCGCCGTCCGGGATGACCATGAGCGGCGGCCGCAGACACGACGTGTGGTAACCGCTGTCGCACTTGTCGCACAGCAGTATCTGGACATCGAGCGATAGTTATCCATCGGGTAGTTACCCCGACGGATAAATAACGGACTTACCCATTCCGGATGGTCGTACTTGCCGCACTTGGTGCACGGCTTGTCGTCGTCCGCGTCGCAGCTGCTCTCCTCGCCGCTGTCCGTCGCGGCTGTCGAACGAAAACGCTATTTTAGTTTCCGGAAGCTTGCGGAAGAACGAACAGTACCTTTCTTGACGGTCCTGGCCCGCTTGATCTTGGACGGCAACCCTCCTTCCGGCTCGTCCTCGGACTCCGGCGAGAACTCGTGGTCGCTCTTGTCGTTGAAGGCGAGTTCCTCGTCGTCGTCCTCCTCCTCCAGTTCCTCTTCTTCTTCCTCGGCCTCCGAGGACGACGACGACCCCGAGGACACGTCCCACGGGTTGCCGCCCCCCTTCTTCCAACCGATCACCTTCTTGCGTCCCCTTCGCTTCTCCTTCCTCCTCTTCTTCTTCTTGACGACGACCACCGGTTCCGGCTCGGGCGGCTCCACCTTCTTCGCCGGCGAAGCAGCCACCTGCCGTTTCAAACCACCATCAAACTGTGTTACGTGGTTGGGATTGAGCCCCCGGGTTAAAACGCTACGCTTGCGTACAGGATTAAAAAAGAGCGCGTGCAGAAGCAGCCAACGAAACGAAACGAAACAAAAACGGAAAACCCACGGCGTCCGCGGTCTTCGGAGGTCGACCTCTTTTGCGCTTCATCCGGCCGTTGCGATTGGCTGGCGACCCCGCGGCGGCGGCGTGCAACTGAAACACCGTGCAAGCCGGGAAACGTAAAACAAAAGCCGTGCCGGTTGCGACTAGCTCATGCACCCGACGCAACGACCGTGCAACGATGACCACAGACCTTCGTCTCCTGCTTCTTACGCCGTATCTCCTTGCGGCGCTGTTCCTCGTACATGGCCAACCTCATCCGTTCCTCCTCCACTTTCCTCACGTGCTCCTCGTTCTTGGCGCGCTGGGCCTGAAGGCGGGGACTGCGCTTCAACGACGACGAGGCCGAGGCGTCCGCGTCCAGGGCCATCAACGCGGCCGCCGACAGGGCAAGGGCCCTCTCCGTCAACCGCGGGCGACCTAACGATTAATTACAAATCAGGTTAGATGGGACGGCCGTGTGGGAGGGGCAAAGAAACGCGACAAACCCCGTTTTCGCTTCTTGGTATCCGGAGGAGCGTCGGCGTCGCTGACCTCCGCGGCCACCGCGGCGGCGTCCTCTTCCGTTTCCGACGGCTTGGCAACAACCTCGGCGGGCGCGTCGTCGTTCGCCGGCGGAGTCCTTCGCCTCTTCCTCCCGTCTACCTTGTCCGCGGTCTTCGCGGCCGTGGGGCCCTTCGGTTTCTGTTTTACCAGAGCGGTGGTGACTTTACAGGCCGCCTTTAGGGCCGCGGCTCTCGGTAAACGGGACGTGGCGACCGCTTCTTCCTTCGCCGTAACTTCCGCGGTAATCTCTTTGTCCGGCTTCTCGGGAGAAGCGGCTGAGTCCTTGACGGCACCGGGATCCGCTTCATCCTTAGTGGGAGGAGCTTCTTCAGTCACCTCCTTCTCCTCCTTCTCGGGAGCGGTTTCCAAAGGCACGTCCGAGGACCCTTTGGTAACATCCTCGCACGGTGTCTTATCGGTCGCATTTACAGGGACCGTTCCCTCCTCCGACGGTGTCTTCGGCTCGTCCGCCGGATCCTTTTCGGCGACCGCGTCTTTACTCGACGGGTCACCGTCGGGAGTCGGAGTAACCTCCTGGACAGGTGTTGGCTCTTCGTTCGCGTCTGCCGTCTTCTCACCTTTAGATTGGTCCTTCGACGCATCGACGTCACCCGCGTCTACTTTCTCCGCCGTCTTGGTGTCACTCGTTGCCCGGCCTTCGTCGCACGAGTGATCTTCCCTGACTGGTTCTTTCTTTCGGCCCTCAACTTCCTCCTCTTCGCATTTTGATTTCATCTCAGGACTGGGCGATTGTGCCGATGGTTCAACCATCTTGACCGGTTCACCGTCGTTACTCGCGGGTGTTACCGAAGACACCGATTCTATCGGACCGGCTTCCGGAGTAACGTCAGTTGCTTCCGCGACGGCTTCTTTTTCTTCGATGACTGCGGAAGACGCGGCGGTCGTACCGCCGTCACTCTGTCCGGTGTCATCAAAACTGGCTTTACCTTCGTTGGAATCTTTTACGGTTCCCGCATCTTCCCCGTGAGGTTTTAATGGAGACCGATCCGTCACTTGTACTGACGGTTTCTTGTCCATCTCCTCCACGATGGATACGGTGTCCAGGTCTTTGGGGATCTCCCGCTTCTTAAGGGGCATCACCCGCGTCCTTTCCGTCCTCTCCGTCTTGATGGTCGCGGCGTTCGCTTCCGGGCTCACGTCCGGACCGGTTCTGTCGCGAGGTTTCTCCGCCAACCGTATCACGCTGGCCCTGGGCGCAACTTGTCCCTCGGCTTCCTCTTCGGCACCGTCCTTCAAAGATGGTTTCCTCTTACCCTGGGAGGAATCTTTGGACCATTGTCCGTTCAGCTCGGCTTTCGTCGGCTTCTCTTCCTTCACCTGCAACGATGTTGCAATAATTGAATACGGTCAGCAACTTGTATCCAAGTGACACAGGCTTTTTTTAGAGAAAGGTGTGGCAATTTCGGTTATTTCGGATAATAGCTGTTGTTAAAGAAGTCAAATTGCTGTCCATCATTACCGTTGTTACTTCCGAAGTAACGGGTTCCGGTGCTTTTTCGGCTATCGGGTCCGTTGTACCTTCTTTCACCGGAGGAGGAGTAAGAACCGCTGGAGGAGTTTCATCCACCGGAGTAGTTTCCACGGCAACAGGTGCCTGGAAGTCAATTTAAATAGTTTACCGCAACGCGATCGAGTCGCGTATATATCTATCGAAGATGTATTTCAAACCTCGTCTCGCGCTTGCGGTACATCTTCCGTCTTCGCGACGGTTACCGCGGCGTCGGTTTCCTTCTTGACGTCCTCCTTGTCGGTGACCGCCATCTCCTTATCTGCAATCGAACAACCGGCGGTCACTGGTGCACCACCAACATACATCGAAGCGCAGCCGAGGACCGAAGTCCTCGCTCTCACCCGTATCGCTCGGTGTCGTCGAGTCATCTTCCTTCTTGCACAGCAGCTGTCCGCCGCTGGACTCCAAGCTCTCTATCAGGTCCGACAACTCGTTCCTGGCCCTAAATCGAAATACCGTTAAGATCGTAAAGAGACACCCCGCAGCGGGAAAGGAGGGAACTATCTGACTTGACGATGAGCTGCCACGTCTCGTCGTCCTGGTGCTCGCGGTAAACCCTGAGGTTGAGGTCCTTGTCCAGTTGGAACCAGTACATCTGGCCCTTGGCGTCGCGGCCGATCGGCGCGGTCCTCAACTGTTGCGCGGTCAGTTTGTTCACTTCGCTCTTGAATTTGTTGTTGCCGTCGAACTGGCTCTCCAGCAGCCTCTGTTCGTCCGATCACCGAGCTTTAACTTTTATCAGAAACTCACCTAATTACTTATATATTAACTCACCTTAAGGATGAGGACCTTGACGGAGAGCTTGGCCTTCTTGTAACCGAACCGTTCTAACTCCCACGCGTCGATATTGGAGTAACTGTGACAGAACTGCAAGAAAGGTAATGTGTAAATGATTTCAACGTTTTCAAAGAATATAAAGTTGATGTGGTGCATGGACGAGAACCTTGACGAGACATTTCTCCCACTTCTCGGCCGACACGCTCTTCCTGCCGCATTTCCTCATCAGCTTCACGTGAAGGTCTATCAGCTCCGGGTCCACTGAAATCAAATAATTCCCTTTCATTTCCAACGTATTTAACACAGTTACAACATGATTTATGCTTTTAAAAATCCTGTCTACGGTGGAAAGCTTTAGAAAGGTTTTAACGGTAACTATTAAATATATCGCAAATAAAATTGCAAAATAAACACAATTATTCCTTATTTAAATAGCTTTCCCCAGGAGAAAAAATTGTGTACAGTTGTGCACAATGTCGCACAAAACTTGAACCCTTTTTGCGCACAATTTGAAACAATTGTGCACAAAACGTACACAAGCGCAATATTTTGTGCACAAATTGTGAATTTTTTGTGAGTTTTTTTTTTTGAAATCTTGCACAGTTGATCACAACTTTCTCTTGGGTCAAAAAACTGCAATGAAAACATTAAATTCCATGACTTATTTAAGACATCCATGATTATTTTAAAACAAAATAATTTACTGCACGCATTTTTCTTGAATTTTGACAGTTATTTGTTTCAATGCCTACAAATTCAAACTGAGTTTCCGTCAAGTTTCAGAAGTGGTCTTTGCACGTGAAATAAGCTGTAAAAAGGTGAGGAATTAGCGATTGTTGCGTCGATATGCATGTATTATGCAAAATATAGGAGGGATGAAAAGACGGGGAATGACCTGTCCTTGTGTCCTCCAACATTCGTTGCAGATCGGCGATGCTCTTGTCGCAAACGTCGCAAACATCGCCGAATCTTTCGATGAACGAGCAGATGACGGCGAAATTAGGGTCGTTGTAAACGCTTTCTTCGCTGGTTGCGGCGTTATTCATGCCGGCCGCCATCTTCCTTCGCAAACCATCGATATTTTTCACCCCGTTTTTGGCGTCTCGAATCGGTCACTGGCCGCGAACGAACGCGCCCCGAGTCCGCCCCATCATCACTCTCGACCGCAACCGGTGCAACATCATCTTCGCATCCGACTCTTTTTCGTGCACTATTACCGAATTTTAAAAACGTCAAAGCTTCTTTCCGAACGATTGCCGTAAATAACCGGCGTAACTTCACCTTTCTCGCATCGCACGACCGCTACCGCTCCCGCGCCGAGAACCGCTACACCCGCGATCCGATCGTTGCGGAACGCGCACCGGTGGCGTTCGAAACGGCGCGGTGCGATGACCTAGGCTACGAGAGCGCGCACCGATAACGGCGGAACGCCCCATTTTCTCAAAACAACTTTATAATCCTTTCGTTCTCCTTTCAAAAGCGCACCGATGCGACACCCCTTTTTTTTATGAAAACAACCTCAACCTTCCTCTTTTCTTCCCATTGCACGATTACCCCAATGAGCTCATTGATTACCCCCACGGTACACCGTGATTACCCCTTTGAAAAGCGGGAAGCAAAGTTTGTGACGTCACTTCCTATTGTATCGGGGATTGTAAACAATGGCCACGGTGTATGCGATGCGTCATAACGTACGTGTTTGGGGCTTCCTCCGCTAGGTGGCGCGCTTTTCCGAAAGCATCTCTTAACCCAGCAGCGCCACCCAGCAGCAGAGGTCCCAGACACATTCGTGATGACAACATATATGCCAAATATTTAAAAATATGTTACAGGGAAAGTGAGAAATCGGGGAATTTGAGAAATTTTCCCGTAAAAACGCCGATTACGATAAAACTAGCCGTTTTTCCACAAAAACACCGTCAACA
>JAQIWR010002186.1:0-11691 GCA_034695945.1 Glomeris hexasticha
TTTACTAATTTTCACAGATATTTTGTTGCACCACTTGCTTTCTTTGTGACTTTTCTTCAGGTAGTTTAAGTTTCAGGGTGCCTTACAAAACCGTGTCAGTTCACCTTTTTAATATTTAGTCAGATTTATAATTTCAATTTAATTGTTAGCTATATTCAGGTTAATTTTTCTCCTGCTAATGTTTTTGTGGATATATGTAATGAAATTTTACAATGTAATGTTATTTCAAAATGCAGTAAATCTCATTTTTTACTTATAATTTAACACTGAAACAATTAGTAGTATATGTAGTTTATTATTTCATGTAGTTCAGAATTACTATCACTTGCATATCTAATAAATTACAATTTAACTCATTACTGCTGGAAATCTGTCAATGGTGGTAAATTTGACTTTTTTGGGACCATAGACTGCATGCTACATGTTTTTTTTATTAAAAAAAAACCTCTCTATGCTGGAAAAACCTGTCTGTGGTGGACATTTTGATTCGGTCCCAAGAGATTCCATCATATATAGACAGGTTTTACTGTATTTAACTCAGAGCAACACAAACTATCTATAAATAACCTTGCATTTTTAAAATGGATTGGTAATTTGTAGTTGTTTTATATGGTGCCCATATTAATTTGCAGAAGAATTTCTAAATTCTTGTACGGGGAATTATGCTACAATTCAGAACAATACATATATGTAACGTAAATTTTACACGCTGAAATAAACTGTTCAAGCAAAAGTTTCATATACGGTATAAAAGTATTGATCGGTTTCTTAAAATTTGCGATTTACATACAGTAATTGGACTTGAAGATGAAAACGGGCAAATGGGCCAAAAAGATTTCCATGCAGATTTCAGTGCACTGATTATCGAGAAAGTGCAATTATTATACCTATATGCATATAATGTTTAATATGTTAATTTGAGCTTGTGATTAATTTCTCCCTGGAAATTAATGCCTTGGATAAGTTGACTAACTTCGTTACTTATCATGCAAGAATGAAACTATAAAAATTCATATTAATGCAAATGAATGCATAATTTCTTTGCTTGTAGTTGAATAAATTTACATGTACATTTTAAATATAATTTCCGGACACCCTGTATATTAATTATAAAGGAAGTACAAATGTGTTAGTAAAATATACTGAATGTTTTTTTACTATAATATGTAACATGGGAGCTTTTAAAATACATTGAGGATGTAGGCTGCAAAAACTAAGAATAACTTATTATTTGTACAGTAATTTCTATGAAGCACATGATGTGTTTCTTTTTTGTTTTTTAAACGATTTATGTGACCGAGGTATGTGGCATGTGCGGTGTACCAGTAAAAATTATTGTCCAGTTTTAACCTGCAAAACAGCTTGGAATTAATTATCTCAATTGGCTGGGAATGTTGTTTTCTGGTCTGGATATATTATGAGCTAGAAGTTCGACTTGGGCTAATTTCTGCCAAGATAAACTTTCCACAGAGTTGACCAAAATTTTCCCATATATACATAAAACACATACACTAACATGGCTGCTTACAGCCATTATACTAATGGAAATATATGGTCACATGCTAAAAGTGCAACACCCTAACCCAGTTTGGCTGATAAGTTTGCTGTAAATTATATCAGTGTAATTCGTGACACGGTTCACAACTGTTTCCGCAATGCCGATTTGCGATCTCCACCAAATTCGTAAATTGTAGGGTGCAAAGTGTGAAGAAAGTCAACCGAACATTGTTAACTCCCATATTTCCAGGCCAATATATGAATGAATAACTTTGGGCCATATTTCAATGTAGTATTTTTGAAAACGGCTTGCCACACTAAATCAAGCATGTGCTAGATTAATTATATTCACTATGATTAAGAATATAAAACCAGGATTAAATATTATAAGTGTAAATCCTTGTATGTAATGCACCTTGATACTTAACCTACACTAAGTAAAACCATGAATGAAGCAAGCGTTGGAACAATATCTGTGTGGAAATTAGTAAACAAAAGTTATTAGTACAATAATATATGTATCAACGTGAATGAATTTCAGTTCAATTATGTAAATGAATAGAGGAATAGCACAGCCAAGAGATGAATCTTCTTATTTTGTTTATTGTTTAATAATTTTGTAATACAGTATATGCAATTTTTGACGTGTAATTTTATTGTATGCAATGACAAATTATTTATTCTCTTCTAAATAAAAGCCCCAAAATGCATCACTTGGGTGAACATTTCGTATATATTCTCCAGTGATTATTTACTCAGATTTTATTGCAGTGCGTAACAAATTGCTATATTTAAAAAGCGACTTGCAGCGCCATCTACGAGCTTTGCCACGTGACATTGCTGCACGTGTGAAATCTTTAACACATTAATCATAGTAACATGCGTATACAGTAATAAGGAAAATTAGGTGTGTTTTTTTTATTCTATTAAAACTGTTTCAAACTGAAAAAATACCATTTAGGTGTCTGCAAACACTGGCATGTTTTTGTACACCTTTCGGACGTTGTCTAAGGTGAAAAAAATATTGTTATGATGTTGGCAAGCACCTTAAAGGTGTTTTACCTTTTGTGTGAAAAATATACGTTCCTTAGTGCAACAAATGGGACTTTATTTAGACCTGTAATATGGTTTTTCTCATACGAACTGTCCTATGTATTAAAATTGGCATGATCACAGCTGTCTAATGTCACAATCCCCACTACTGTAATCCCACCCAACTCCTAACTACGGTAATCCAAAATCGGGGAGGTATTTCTGCCGCATCCTGTATGTTAAAGGTGATGTAACGAAATTATATTTCAAATTTTAATTTAACTCATATTTTGCCTGAATATTTATTGTTATATCTGGATACTTGTCAGAAAATATGAAAAAGTTCGGTGCAATACTTTTCCCAGAATAAATTCACAAAAATCGGTGCTTATGCGTTAAGCATCATTGATAAACGCTGCCATTGGCTGAAACTGCTATGACTATCAGCCTAATTGGCTTGAACAATTGACAACAGGACATTGTGACGCCACTTCTGTGACACCAGAAAGTAGGCTTATTATAAAGATGTTGTACGCCCATATTAGTCACGTGTGGTGTCAGTTGTGCTCCGTTTGCCATTAACAAATTAAAGCGGTGTAATGTCGATTTGATCAACTGGAAAATATAGTTGTTTATGTACATGTGTGTGTATATATGGTATAGTGTGTTCCCAGGAAACAAAGATGTGCTTGTTTCCCCGTTGACATTGAGAAAGCGGTTGTCAGAGTTGTGATGGATGCACGTCGCATGTTGCACAAGGAAGTGCACAATTTATTGAAGAGTAAGAATATATCCAAGCCACCGTTCATAATTCCCTCTATTCACTATATATTTGATAGTTGCGTAACTGACACCCCCTATTTCGGTATTATATGTTTGTCATTTTGTTTCATCACAAAAGAAAGGTCAACACGGAAGTGGGGTTTTCTTTCTCCCAATATCAATAGCATATCGGACCACATTGCTGCTAAAGTATAGCAATTTGTTATTTATTTTGTTCCTATTCACATGTTGACCCTCAGCAATTTGAAAAATTACCTATCGAGTTCAATCCGTAACCTGGCATTGTTTCCCCAAAAAAGAAATGAACGTCGTTAGTCATTATGACCCTCTCCTTCATAAGCCTGAATAAGCTTTCTTGGTCAACTTGACCAGCTATTTTCTCTCTGTAGAGTAGAGTACTCAGAGAAGCCCCATAACAAACAAGCACGAGTGCATCTCCTAGCCCTTGATACCAGTCTCAGTGAACTGTAGGCAGTTACAATCTTGTAACTGATGAATATGGCCACAGGTTATGCTGACTTGTCACACCTCATCTACTTGGACCCTATGCCTGGTTCACACTATCGATTTGCACGTCAGAATCGCTATATTAAAGGTGAACTGACAGGGCGTGATCAATTAACAGTTAACCTCCACTTTTGGCGAATCATGGCTGTCCAAAGGTGACACAACCCCCACTTCTACCGAATAGCAAAGGTGGTCACAGTCCACTTTTCCCACCCTGTCAGTTCACCTTTAAGGACCTCCGCCAGTGTGTTTACGCGTTTGGTTTCATTCAAACAGGGTGTAATTCACCATCTTTCAGGTGCTACTGTGCTTCTCACCAGAGTTGACACTCCAATCTTGGATTGAAATAGACTATTATAATATACTATTGGTTAGCCATATAAGTATCCCATGTCTAAAACAGCAACAGGCTAACTTATGGTAGCTTATACAGCCGGACCTCGATAACTCAAATGTCCATAACTCAAATTTTCTATGTCTCAAATAATTTTTCCCGACTAAAATCACTATATCGCCCATGTTAAAATTTTGTATAGCTTAAGCTTTATAACACAAATATTTCTAGAACTCAAAAATTTTTTAATTCCCCTACAGTAAAAAAACTTCTGTGAGTCAAAGATCTTGGACTGCCAGACCAGGCCTTTTGAAGCATCCTTTGTCTGATGCCGGATGCTATTCCCCTGAATCCTATCATCAACCCTAGTCGAAAATGCAGTCATTCAAATTGTCGAGAAATTTCTGGATTTACAGTATTTTCCAATGTGTGAATGCTATAACCCATCCACTCTATCTATTTCTCTTGCCTCAGGCAGGGATTATAAAGCTACCAAATTACGCTCCAATTATCTAATAATAGCCACCTGCAGGTGGCTGTAGCAATGAGCTCATTGGCTGTAGTTTCTGCCTGGGGGGAAATGAAATTGCTATAATTGGATAAGTGGAGCGTAATTTGGTAGCTTATATAATCCCTGCCTAAGGCAAGAGAAATAGATAGAGTGGATGGGTTATATTGAAGATTTTTTTACTGCTGGCCAGAGAAAAACAATGAAACGGCTGCTTATAACAATTTATGGAAGCGATTTGATGAAATAAACACATTTTAGTATTGTGTGACATTGAAATGTATTCAAAAAAATTCCTTCAATTTTCTAAAACACAGTTTTTTTGTTTCCCTTGGGATTTGAGTGCGAGAGGTTTGGCTAGTTGTAGTCCGTTCAATAAAAGTTAAATACTATGGCCACACCTTTTTGGGTCCGTCCACTTTGAATGGGTAAGCAGGTTTTTGTTGCCCTTGTTGAGGATCAGAATGCAGTCAAATAATACCCATTCCAAGTGGACAGATCCAAAGAGGCGTGGTTATGAAACCCAAATTTCTCTGAACGGACTGAGCAGACTAACCGTAAAACAACCTTATGTGTGCCCTTATGCGTGAATATAATACTCAAAATTCCAGGTTTCAATTTTGATGAAGGATTCAGGTTTCTTCGTAATACGTGAGAGATGCAAGTAAATGCCGTAATTCACGTAAATATAGATTGCTGTATAAATTCACTATCATTAGTCTGTACATATAAATGGTAATTAATCAACACGTGGTGTGGATAATGTTTAGATTCAGACCTGTTGCCAAGGTTAAACATAATAACTATAATCGGTGCAAAATCCTGCTTGATCATCGTTGAAAATAATTATAACTGTACACATGGCTTACTACTATAACAGCATTTAGATGAAGGTGTCATGACTTAGAAACATTTCAGGTTTCAAGTTTCACAAATTGAAAATTATTGTCAAAGTATAACACTGCTATTATTTGCAATGATTTAAATTTCTTAATTTAAATTAATTCTTGGTGCTCATGAATGCCAATGACAAATTCTATTTTCATTTCTTATTTTATTACCAGTTATGACTTGTACGTATTTAATTAGACGTCTGTAACGAAGAATAACTGTCTTTAAAAATATTCAGAATGTAATAGCAAAAGTTTAATAAATTGTAATTAGATTTGTATAATCATGATTTTGGCAAAAGGTTGAATGCAGCCACTGTGATTTTTCCACCATTGATTTTGCAGTAAGTGATGTTCACTTCCGGTTGTGACATTTTTTACATTGGGGGTGGGTTGGTGGGTGCACATGCTGCATACATAATATGGAGACATGGGACAATTAAGGTTGCAAAATGGGTGTATAGTTGGCAGTTTTGCAAAGAGATCTAATGCGGAAAGTTTATGCGTTCACATGAAATCTTGTATTCTGTCACACATTGGAGGTGGGATTTGATGGACGTGGTTTGGAATAATGGGGCTGTTTGTGGTGGTCTTGCAACTGGACCTTGCTGCGGAAAATAAAGCGAGAAATCGGCTTGAGCTCATCGATTTGTTACCCACGTGACTTATCAATAATGGACGCTTTCCCCAGATTTTTAACCCACAATCATTGATCTGTCTTTTTCAATTCCTGCAAAGACATTTCTTTTGTACCGATCACGTGATCTGCACTCAATGTATAGAAACTGAAAGCTCTGTCTTAATATGATGAATTATATAGTTTGATCAAGCGCAAGGAAGAAGTGGAATGGCTTGCTGTGCTTGCTGTGCTGCACCACAATGCACCATACAGCAACCCTTCCCAATTACATTCTTGTGCTTGACCAAACTATAGTTATTATTTGGTGTCTATAAATACTAGAGTAATATAATTCTTATGGGATGTTTATTATAAGAGGAGCAACCATCTCAATTTTATACTCATTAGACTTAGTGCACATTGTGTTTTTCGAACATTTTGTGTAATTCAAAATAAACAAAATACTGTTTATATACCCAAAAAATGGTCTAAGTATTACATATATTGATGATTATGCTGAAATTGAATTATTACTATTTTAGTACTATGTTATTCGTTCTATACAAATTAGTCTAAAAAATTTTTAATCTACTTAGTGTATACTATACTATTATACATATATTTAGAAGTCTTACTATTTTTGTGTTGCCCACGTGACTAAACTAATGTGAATAAGAGCATTTAAAATGTTTTGGGATTTTTTACCAGTTTTTTTTAAACTATAATAAGTTTGTATTTGGAAAACATTTTTAACAAGATTTGTTATTTTATGCAATATATTTAACTTTATTTATCAGTGTAATATGGCAAATTAAACACAAATGTGTTAGTGAGATAGCAGTATAATAACCGTATTTAAAAGCCACTATACTTACAAGTAATGTATATTAATCAATTGAAAGAATATTGAACACATTTAGATATACGTGTATAAGTAATTGTTTGACTTAATGTACTTCATCAGATAGAATGCTTTTTGGAACCACATTTTGTAAATGTGTGTGCATACTTTTGCCAGTGTTGTTTTGCACATATCTCCTTAGTAACCTTATTTATTATAATGTATTGTTTCGATTAGATTTTGCCTTTTCTTTTGTATACACCAACTCAGTGTGTATTTAATGTATTAATGCTCTTATATATGTTCCCTCCTTCGTTTCCATTCCAATATTGGATTTTTGCCTCTATGTTTCGGCATGACAATGAAAATGACATCTAAATGACAAGAAAAATAATTTGACAACCAAATCAATAGTTGCTATAGTAGTTCTGTAGGAAAATATGTTGGTTATGGTGACAGGTGTTGGAGTTTTACAACTAGGCTTAAATTGTGCATGGCCTAGTTTAGCACAGGTGATGATGGTTAGTTTTGTGAAAACTTCTGTTCATGTTTATGCTCATCTATGTATTTATTATATGTACTGTATGCTGTGAAATGCGTTCGATATGCTTTCATGTCGATTTTAAATTCAGAAGGTGCTATTGCAGCAATGACTGCTTTAAATTGGCCTTATTGTGTTGGAAAATGTTATCGGAAAGTTTTGTTGAACATTAAAAATTAAAAAGAGATGCGTTGAACGCTCTATATATTTATCGATTGCAATGCATGGAAAGAGGCATTTGACTTGCAGAATTGGCCTTCTCATAAAATGTGTCTATTGAAATCTACACGTGAATTAGACAAGACTGCGAATAAAAGCAGTTCGTTGAATTCAAATTCATGTGGATGTATAGATATAGATATATATTTATATATGTATGCTGTATGCAATGAAAAAATCGATTGCAAAAATATAATCATAGGCACTGACTCAGTTGGCACGAAAATGGCCGAATGACAATGCCATTTCATCGATATAAATATATAAAATTGGTGCATTTGAAATAGAAACAACCATGATAAAGATAATTTCGTGAAATTTGAATTGGAAATACGATATTGTAGAATTTAAACAAATATAATAGTTATTTCGATAATATAATCCCAGCTGGGATAAAGTTTCAAATGATATGATGACCATTTATTCTGTTTGGTGCATTTTAAAAATGTGATTGTAAGGTAATCTAAAATTTAATCTGGATGAAGTACATAAAACAATGAATGCAAGTGTTGCAATAAACTAAATGTCTGTGGAAATTGGTAAAAAAGTTATTAGCATTTCAAGTTCAACGGGGTAATTAAGTTAGGATGTCTGACTATGCTATATAGCCGATCTCCTATCTGGAAGACTTTTTTTACTATTTTACATTATCTTACAAAACCGTATCAGTTCACCGTAATTAAATATTTTCAATAAATCTAATATTGTTGCATACATAATTAATTAATATTATTTGACTGTTTTTGTGTAAGTTTTTTGTCAGAGTTAAATAACATTAGTAATGTGTCTAATTAGGTTAATGGCAATGTTTACGAATTGTGACATATTTGAGATTATTTCCAAACTTTTCCACACTAATAGTATAGTGTTCAAAAACTTCATCTGTAATTCCTATTTATAATTTTACAGAGAAAATAAAATATTAAAATTTCCATAAATTTGTCATGTCATTTTACTTCCGCTTTATTTTGTTATCAAAAAGTTGTATTTATTTCAGCTATAGCCATGGGAAATTTCAGTGTTTGATTTTCATAAATCCATATCTTGGTTGACCTTATAACAAGAAAAATCATGAGTATTGCTGTTGACAAATATTTACATTCTAAAACATAAATGTAATTTGCAGCAATTATTATATTTTGTGTACCCTAACTCAATAGGATGGAAATGGAAAGTTTGAATTGCAATTTTATGATTTTCAGATCTTTATATGGTTCAATTCGTATTTTAGAAAATGTTCCACGTGCGTTTTGACATTTATTTCCTTGTTTGATAAATCCAAGCTAGAAATCGGAAATTGTTATCATCAATTGTTGTCTGAATCAGCTAGCTTAGCCCAGATAGAAGGGTTATATGTATTTGTTGCTTGTTGGAGAAAATATCACTGTATATTGGATGTCACTGATCAACAAAAGTTACGATTTGGTAATATTTTTGCTCGAATAGCCTCTAATGTACAGTATACCTTATCAGCAACCTTAGTTCACTTATTTTTCTGCTGCTAATGCATGTTTTGGCGATTTATATAAACTATATAAAATATATTTATAAAACACAGCTCGCATTTTTCTTTGTTCTGTATTATCAGAGGCAACTCAGGTAATTATTTAGAAGTTTTGCTTAACCGGATTGCCCATGTGCAGATTTGCATTGGCTTCCCTGCGTGGCATCATCTTAACTCTGTATTGAGATAACCTAGTTGCGTTAACTTTCTGCATAAATACTCATGTTGCACCTGACATAATACTTATAAAATAATTTTTATGAACTGATTTCATGATGCTCTACAACTTTCAAATTAGAATTGAGGTGTTAACTGCAACGGTTTAAAAGATGGAATTTGGACGACATTGAAGGTGACATCTAAGGTCACGTGCCATACGATTTTAGGAATCTTCACATATTACTTGTTATTCACTCATTAACATGGAACAATAATAACACTCACTATATCAGATATTTTTAAAGGAACCAGACTTTTTATTCACCTTGTATGCTTATTAATTTGGTTGAAATGAAGGATGTAACAAAATGTAATGCAGAAAATTATTGCCAATTTTACACGCAAATAACTTTTATGGTTTTTATTTTGTTTTTGTTGCTGAATCTATACAAAACAATGTGTAGCTATATTTAGCATGAGCTACTTGAGTTTCAATCGGAAAACAATGGTTTCCTTTGAAAGCGTTTTGTGCATTTGACAGCACATTATATTTTAGAACAATGCTATATGTATAATTCATCATTTCCGCCAAAAGAAAATGGCGCTTATTTTGTGTAAACAATTATTGCCATTGGACAAATGGCAGTTGTGGGTCGTAATTCACTCGAATTATATTATATACACTATATACTATACAGTCTATATATCCAGCGCCAGCAGAAATGTGTGATTGAGTCGATGTGACCTTTGAACCCGTAGCCTGGGTTCAGGGGAAAAGCAGTGTGTGTTTATGCAGGGGTTAGGAATGTTGCTAGCTGTCGATGAATTTATGAAAAGCAAAACAGCAAATGTGAAACAGGAAGGGGGAAAAAATGAGTTTAAAAGCCACCCAACACGATCAACACACATTTGCAGATAACTTTAGGATAGGATTATAAAATGGGGGAGGGGTCAGAGTTTAAGCCTACTCCTCCTACATTTTCCTTATCCCAAATGCCAATTGTTTTCTTTGTGGCCCAGTTTATGAGACGAACTTTGCTCTGCTACGTGTTATTTAATAAAATTTTGCAGCAGGAATATTTCAACCAAACAAACTGCATATGGACTATGTCAAATTCCGGAGTTGTTTTTTTTCTATCTTTTTTTTTCTATGCCACCATTTTTTTCCTGTGTTGACTACGAGCTAAAAAGCTAAAAAGTCAACAGCAACATCACTTACATTCGTATTTACTTTGCGACGTTTTTTTTCTCCTACAAAAAGTTGATTATGTGACTTAGTTAGGGAATTATGACTCCCTTTTGATATTAGTACTTGATTGAAGTACAATTGTATATTGAATTCTTGAGCCCCTCCACAGTCGGCCATCTTTAATACAACACGTGGTTGTCCTTTGTTAAATTAGTGAGGCGCTTTCCTGGTGCTGTTTCGGTGTACAATAAGTTCCCGTTATGAAGTTACGTCAGGTTATAGTGTAAACTAGGTTTCTTTATGGTAGGATTATAGCAAGAACTTCATCTGGCTGCATTAATCCAATTTTCAATCAAAATCGTAATTGAAAAAACAACAATTATGATCATTAAAATGTGATTATAAGTTTGAATGGGGCTAAAAATATGGCTTCTTTGTAGAAATTATTTAAGTTAAAATGCAATCCATCTGTATTATTATAATTCTGGATTGTGAAGTTAGATTATGAGGATCTGGATATGTGCTATGTACATAAACAAAGAATTCTTAAATTCATGATTCCAATTGAAGAATGGTGTGGCCATTAATTTCCAGCATTGATGCAAGTAACTGACAATGGCACTATAGGGTAACATTTAAACGGGTTTTAAACCTCAAGTCTGAATCATTCCGGTTACAACATACACATGTTCCGCATACGCTAGTAACAAAAATTACACTTTTTTGAGGCATTTGCGATGCAGAAAATTTATCAAGGTTCACATTACATGCGCAAATGCGCATACATACAATCAATAATAAAAATAATAATAATGGATAATAATTATTATTATATGTTAAAACCATAGAAAAGAAAATCACTGGTAAAATTTGCTACATTTACTTTTCACTTTTGTTTGCGGGGAAGGTAACTTTTTATCTGTAAGCATATTAAATTAAGAAGTATTTTCCCAGGTCCTGGGTTTCAATTGAACACAACTAAAAAACAATTTACACTCGGTCCACACTCAAGGTGATAAAAAAGATGATTGGTTGGTTGCTTCACTGGCGCGGAGTGATACAGTGTTT
>JAQIWR010002187.1:0-11690 GCA_034695945.1 Glomeris hexasticha
ACGTAACTTTATTGGGGTATTTTACAAAGCGGTTTACGCATGATGCATCATATCTTTCCTGTGCAGTTCTCCATACTCAAATCATTGACTCATCGCTGAACAGCACTTTAGCCCAGTTCATTGATGACTAGCCCACATTATTTTGTTGAACTTTTTTGCCCACAGAAAGCGTTTTTTCTGTTGAGCAGAAGTCAAGTGTTTCAGTTGAAGATATCAAACTTTTGAAATGGACTGCACATAACTAATTTCAATCAAACTGTTTAAGTTGCAACGTTTACGTCAATGCATTTTTACTTCACATCCATTAATTCTCCAACCAATTTGCACCTGAAATACATAAAATTACCACAATGATGCAGGATTAAAACTAATGAAATCCAAACAAAGTTGCCGGCTGGGGACAAAAATTATTTATTCCACTTCATGGAGGTTTTTCACATTGGGCTAGCGAGACGGATTCTGCATCGCTTTTCGATACAAACGAGTTTATGGCAATAGACTGCAAATTGAACCACCTAAATTATTATTGCCAGTCACCTGGACTTCACCGATACCTCCTTTTTTTACCGCGAAGGTACACCACGAAACATCTCTCACGACTATATTTTTATCGTTAAAAACCAAAAACTGTCAATGACATCATTGTGCATCTTGCACCTAATAAAGGGTTTTTCCAAAAAAAATAGCATAAATCTATAAGCTTGTAATTCGTAAACAAATAATAATAATAAAAAAAGAAGATCCATTTCGAGGGTTTGATGAGTTGGCGGGAGCTTTACAAGTGCAAAATTAACCCACTGGCGTAAAACAAACGGTGCCATCATTGTATAGTTTCATCCCGCACTTCACGTTGTACTTTATGCCTTTCATCCTAGCATTTATCTCTTTAAAAACTTAAACCAGGAACTTAAACTTGGGAGCCAAATATGCGTGTGGAGGGAAACAAAGAAGACTCGCTTCTTCCGCTAGTTATCGGAAAACAGCAGCAACCAAATAATAACTACAATAGTGAGGAGTTGGAAATAGCAGCAAAAAAATCTCAAAATTATTTGCCAAAGTTAGAAACCAATAAGAGTTCCCAAAAGTACCAAGAAATCTACCCGAGATGCGCACGGCGAAAATGAACCGCAGATTCGCAACCGACCAAACTTTGCGGGCAACATCAGAATCCATTTTCATCCTGAAATCTGTCACTATATTCGTATGATTTCAGACTACTACGCAGTTCAAGTACAAGCCCCAACTTCCACGTACATCGACAAACCTAACTAAATTGCAAACCGCATATATGGCCATCCGCCATTTTTCTTTTCCACTGTTTCAATCCCCTCAATCCTATTGAAGGCAATAAACAATTCCACTTTCCCCTCTCCCTCCCTCCCCCTTACGGTCATATTTTGGATTCAAAATTATGACAGGACAAATGGGGGATGAGACTTGGCAAAAACAAACAAAAACAAAATAAAAAATGAAGGGCCCATCAGGTTGGTTGGAAGAAAAGGTCAGCCATTGGGAGTGACGAAGACACATCTAACCCCCTCCCCTCTAAGCAGCAACCAGCGAAGGGAAATCCTTCTCGTCATCTACCCTTGGCGCGCTCTGGGTTTTGCCTCGTGAACCGCTACCAGCGTGCGAAGCGTATCCCGATCCGCCAACTCCTCCGCTGTTATACGGGCTGCTGAACGGAGGTGGGTTACGGGACGGGAAGTCTCCGTTGTAGCTTCCCCGGCCACCTCTTCCACCACGTCCCCCACCGCCGCCACCTCCTCCTCCTCCACGGCCCATGCCTCGACCTCCTCCTCCTCCTCGGCTTCTACGCGAATCGGTGAAGTTGATCTCGATGTCCACCAGCTGCTTCATGCGGCTTCCGGTGATCTTGCGTTCGGCGGGTGGCTCGGATTCTTGATCTGGTTCCTTGGAAATTAAAAACAAAATACGTAAGTAATAGTAACCGGTGTGTCTATTGCATTGAAAATCCCATTAAGTTTCCAGTACATCTTCAACAAAAATAGCGCTTGTAAAAATCAGATTATGATAACGGTGGATACTTTCTATAAAGGCATCCCAAGGGAGCCATTATTTTGTCCCTAATTATGGTATGCTCTTATATGGTGTGCAACTATATGATTAAAGGGAGGATAAAACTTGTATTTTATATACAGATTCCACAGTATATTTGATTATAAGTTTTAATGGACAGCAGTTTAAATCAAAATTAAATCAATTCTTTTACAGTGAACCTCACTTTCAGTCAACTCGAAAGGACCGGGGTTTTTTTGGTTTCCTAAAGCCGAAGTTTCTTGATGAAAAGCCCGTTATAAGAACATTGCATGAGCTTTGCTGATCCAAATCCACAACTTGTTTTCGCAGCTTTTGACATTCTTTTTGAAGTCCCTGATAACAGTTTTGAGTTAAAATACAATTAGTTTTAAAACTTTACAATAAAAAATCATTGACAATATAATTTGAAATGCAGGCAACTCTCGTTATGAGAGCTCTGTTTGCCCAACCAGAATTTACCCATTATAGTGAAAAGCTTGTAATATACTTATGTTACAAGAGTAACAGCATATGGTTCAACAGAGGTGGAGACTTTCAAATAAGTTTGTTCATTTTCTTTATTTAATTATTATTAAACAAGTTCACATTTTACAAGGGCTGTTTGTTTTGAGTCACTTAACTTTCCAACAATTGCAAAGTTCATTTGCAACATTGTAACACCTGTCACATAAATCCCATATTCCTTATAATATACATTGATAACTGTGCAGCTGCTATAAAGGGAATGATGGATGTTGCTGTTATAGTGAAGAACTGTTATACAGAAAGAGGCAAATTGATATTATAGGAAAACAGTTGAGGGGAAATCTGCCTCTAATATAGAGGGCATGCTCTTATATTGAAAGCTGCTACAGGCAATAAAAATGCAGGCATGCAAACCTGCAAAAAATATTATATGTAATGATTTGTAATCATTAGTGGTCACCTGGTGTTTTAATTACTTTCCGGACCTCCTACATTGTTTTAATGCACACAAAAAAATAACAGGTTTTTCAACAATAAAAGTAACTTTGCTTGGAATGTCACATTTTATTTCGATGCCATGTAGCAGACTAAATTATTTATAGGTCGAAATGGGAAATGTTATAACATTGTGGACAAAAGAGGACAGGCAATTCAACTGTGTGCTAAATTAAAATTACAAATTAAATGCTCTATTTTATAAAATTCCAATATTATCCAGTACGACACAGATACTATATATACAAATTTAATATAAACAAATACACGGAGAGATATCGGTCAAGGATTTTAACAATTTAATATTTATAACTTTATCCATTTTAAAAGAAATTAACTGTTTTATGAAAGCAATTTCGGTAAATCCCCACCCAACATCAAGTTATGCAATCGTATCCGGTATATTGTGCATATTTCAACAGGTACCCATTGTCAAAATGGCCGTCAACACCCTCAATCAAAATATAATAATAAATATCCGATACAGATAAAACTTGTCAGGAAGTAATACTACTGAACATTCTTTTCAAAATTCCAGGATATTTCCAGCATTTTTAAGGATAATTATAACTTTTTTCCAGGACACAAAATACATAAAGAGAAAGATGATTACATCACAAACCATATTAATCCCTTAAAAACTGACGAATAATTGGTATTTTGTTCCAAGCAAATTATAGAAGAGGAGCACAGAAATCAATAAACGAAATTATGCAAATTTAAAGTGTCACAAAATTATAAATTTTCCAGGATTAAGAAAAATTTCTAGTATATTTCCAGGATTTCAAGGACAACAAAACAAATTCTAGTATAAACCCAGTATATCCAGTATCAGTACTAGACACGATTCTAGATCCTGATATAGACTCAACTTTTATGCAAAGTTTCTTGTTACAAGAAAATAAAGTTCGGTTACAATCATGCAACCAATATGGGTTGACTATAAACGGTTTTCACTGTAATTACAATGATATTATATATTAGTACCTTCTGAGTGAGCAAAGCCTGAACCACTTGATTGGCCACGTCGTCCAAGCATTTCTCGTACTGAATCCTCTGATGATCATTCTCCATGGCCAAAGATGAATTTTCATCTTCAAGGCACTTGAGCCTCTCCAAAAGAGATCGATTTAAGCTGGATTCTCTTGCATCAGAATGCTGCTTGCAGGAAAAGGAGAAGGGGGAGAAAATATTAATCGTACAATTCCCAGTTCCAACCTCCTTGTACAGTATATGTATGGCAAGAGAGGACTAGTTTGAAAATGCACTGGTAGATGGCCAACGAAGCAGACAGTGGAAAAATCGATGTGTCGTATTAAAAATCGTCGATCGATGATAGGTATTTTTATCACATTAACTGCCTCTAAAGATTTCATTACTCTCCTAGCTCCAGCTATACACTTCCT
Organism: Glomeris hexasticha; assembly: GCA_034695945.1. Lineage (NCBI taxonomy): Eukaryota > Metazoa > Arthropoda > Diplopoda > Glomerida > Glomeridae > Glomeris > Glomeris hexasticha. Next base: position 4,428 of record JAQIWR010002187.1, read on the forward strand.
TCTTTTGCATCCTCTAAGAATTTCATTTTCTCAAACAGCAGTCCGAAATCAGTTTTCCTCTCTTCGTTGGCCAAATAGTAATAACAAATTTATCAAACACAAATTCGTAACTACTAAATTCCCATATCATTATTTCCCCACCACTCATTTCCTAAAATGAATCACTGTTATTACGTACCCGAATTTAAAACACTGTTAATACACCCTATAAGAAAATATGGGGAGAAGCTAGGAGAAACCCTTCAGTTAAATTTTTGACATGCTCAACTGTTTCAATAATTTAATTATATATCTTGTGTTTAATCTAATTAGTAATATGACAGATCGCTTTTGGATTTCTTCAACGCTTATAGTGTTCATTTATGAAGCTTATTAACTTACTTTTATCAAGCTTTTAGTACTATATTTAATTATGCAATAGATATAAATTAACTAATTGCATTATACAGCATGTTATTATTAAAATACAGAGGGAATTTCTGTCTTAACAACTTTAGTCAAAATTCAATATAATCTTAAAATAGCAGGAAATATATATATATATTCGTAATTTAATATACTAACAAATCAACTTGTATTATTAAACAATATTAAATACACAACATTAATGATCCTTCTTGTCCTAAATAAGCCCTATTAAGCGATTAATACATCACAAATACAACAATATTTGTATTCAAATACAGTAAAACCTATCTATGGTGGGACCATATAGACTGAATGCTAAATGTTTTTAAAAACCTCTCTGTGCTGGAAAACTTGTCTTTGGTGGACATTTTATCTGGTCCCACGAGATTCCACCATAGACAGTTTTACTGTATTTTACAAGGTCCATCCGTATTCATGAATTCATATTATTACTTACAATTTTTCTGACTCGGTAATTGAATGACATTTTCATTCATAAAAATCGCCCAAAACTACAATTTTATTAACTCAATTTTACTGCAAAGCAGAATAGATTTACAGTTTATAACCTTTTCCAAGTTTAGTTTTTTACAAAACAGCTGTTAATGGATAATATAACATAATAAAATATCTGCATGAAATATATCAAATAGTAAGGACATGCTACGTGGAACCGTATCCGCCAGATGGCGCTGCTGCATTTTACGAATACCTCCGTTGAGCGTCGCGCCACCTATCGCTCACATTAGGCACTATATATAAAGCCAGGTCACATTGCCTCAAAAATAAATCTCAACCATAGATATTGTGTTACTAAACTTTTTCATATTTTTATACTAAATTTAAAAGTACTAATTATGTTGGGATGAACATAAAAGTTATTATGATTTTATATTGTACAAATTTCAAAGTTCGAGACGAGTTTCGAAGGTATGGAAACTGAATAATAAACGAGGTAGCTAGTCATGAAACAATAATGATGTTTTGGGCATTACTTACAGGATCAGCCATGTTTTTGATCTCGTTCACCAACATCATGTTCACTTTCTCCAACCTGGCGATACTAACGTGGCAATTTCTCAACTTGTTCTGAAAATTAAAGCAATATCATCAGACATATGCATCAATATGTCAAACGTCAAACATTGAATTTCCATCGCAAAATAACATCATTAAAAATTTAGAGCAACTACCATAATCTAAATACATTTTCTCTCCCCTTTTTCAACCATAGTTTACATTCTTTTCCCCCCACTATAATTTTTTGTCTTGCTTCCTTTTCGCAAAATCCTTACTATGTGTATACAGTATATATAAAGAAAGGTGTACTAAATTTTGGCTATAAATGCCTCGGACATATTTTCTTTCTCACCGCAACGGTATCTAAATTCAAGAACATGTGCCTTTAAATTCCCAATAAAATATCATTACGTGCAGTCGTAAATTTACCCACTTTTCGCTATACACAAACTATAAAATGATATTAAAAACCATATTTTAAACATGGTATTATTATTTACCTCGTAAGCCAAACCGAGGGTGGACTTTTCTTGTTTCACTTGCTCGTGCATAGTTTTGTACTGCACCAGGTTTTGCACCAGAGCTTCCATCCTTTAGAAAAACACACAAAACAAACCACAAATATATATTTAACATTTAATTCAACGTGGAAAATAAAACTAAATTCTAGATAGCAGTACAATTCATACTTTTTTTCAATTTTCTTCGAGAAACTGATAGAAATGTGTTCAATTTTTTGAACAGACCTGTATGAAAAATCAGTTAACATTTTTGCACTCTTTGTTGCGGCATTGCGACATGTGCTTTCTCCACTTGTTGCATCTGCTTTAGCTCGTAAATACTCTGAAAAATACAGACAGGGCTTCTATATATATACATTTGGTCCCATGAAGAATGAGGGGCCATCCATAAATGTCACGCTCCGAGGGGAGGGAGGGGGTTCCGCAAAACGAGACAAAATGTGACATGGGGGCAGGGTATTGAAAAGTGTGAAATAACAATTACAATCGCAAATTCACTAAAAATTTATTAAGATCAAATTCCCCTTTTTAATCCTTCTTGACCGTCAGCAGAAAGAATTCTTTGAAGGTACGTTGCTTTTAAATGAGTTTTTGGGGGGATTTACGTTTCAGGTTTGCACTGAATGCTGTTGTACCAGCTACAGCGTGGATCTTCTTGCCCATCAGTGAGAGAAAGTACAAAATATGTGCAATTTGTGCTTTGTATTACCCTGCGAAAAAGGCCCTTTCAAACCACATTTCGCAAATTCAAAAATGCAAGTATTCTTCTGAACAATCAATTATTGTAGAATGTCGTGAAAAATGTACATGAAAATATACCAATATTATATATGAATGATTATCACATGTGTTTGAAGAGTTAAAATTAAAATTTACGGATCCATTTTTGTGACATCACATGGGGTGGGGGGTTCACCATTTATGTGACAAAGCGTGACAACGAAAATTGCGTTAAATCATTTATGGATGGTTGGTAATAAAACACACTTACCCTGACTATTTTTTAACGGCGAAGGGTTAGACCGCTTTTTCTTTTTGGCCGATTTTGGATTCTCATTCATCAATTCCTCAAACGCGTCCTCCTCATCCTCCCCATCCATCGCATCCATATTCTCCTCTAAATCAATGTTCTCATATTCGATTTCCATCTTTTCTCTACAGGAATCGTAGAGAGCATTGTATCCATCTTCAGAAACATTGAACTTTGTTTTAGTTTCTGTAAGCTTTTCTTCCAACTGTGAGAATTTATCTTCAGAAATCTTCAACTTTGTTTCAGCTTCTGTAAGCTTTTCTGCCAACTGTGAGTTTTTATCTTTCATTTCGGCTAGTATCAAGTCAGTGAATACGTTTTGCACATTTTCTTCACACGGATTTAATATTTCCACAGGTGCAAGGTGTTTTTCTCCTTCCTCCTTTACCATCTTTATTTTGTTTCTGTAAAATTCTTCCATCTTCGCAGTCTCCTTTTTGGTTTCTTGAAGTGCCTTTTCCAATTTATATATTTCATCATCCTTCTTCACGATTTCACTTTCCAAATCGGACATTGCACCTTTCAAGTCTGCTATGATTTTCTTGTTGGCGGTATGTTCAAGTAGTTTCGGTTCCACTGTCGCAATCTGGTGAAAATTAATATAAGCTCAGCTTAATTTCGAAAACATTTCTATTTTTAGCCCAAGTTGGCTTTCTTTAATATTACCTTTAATACCAACTCATTTCTTCGCCGCATTAGTTGAATGTTTTCGTTTTTCAACAAACGAACACTAGAGGTTACTTTGGAGAGTTCTTTGATTTTGTGCTGAAGTCTGAACACAAATTATTTATGACATTAAAAGTTAGCCTTATATACAAGATAAGTTAAATAGAAATAACTGTACTGAACTCACAGTTCGATTTCTTCGTCTTGGGCATCGCAAAACTCTATGTATGACTTGTACCTGGCTGCTAGTTCTTCGGCTGAACGAAGCTTCTTGTTAGTTTCTTTCAATGCGTTTTCTGTTGCAAAATATTGAGTTAAAACGAGATTTTTAATAATGAACAGAGTATTACATTCTGCAAACCTTGCATCCTTAAACTGTTATCCTTTTCTTCATTTTCCTTTTCCAATTCAGCACAGGTTTGTCTGTTTTGATAAAGTGACTTCATTAACTGCGTTATGCGTTTTTCCATGTCCCGTAATTCCAGCTGAAAAATTATGAAGTTGAATAAATAACACGTGCTATTAAAAGACGTAGATTTTTTTATAACACCTTTTGAGACATCAAAGGAGATTCCATAAATGTCTGAATCGGTGATCTCGGACCACTTTCACAGCCCGGTATATGCGGCCGATAAGATTTTTTGCAGAGCAATGTTGCATTTCCTGCTGATGAAAAACACATAGATTGAAAACAGAAGAAAACTATAAGGGATTTGTTCCCAATGATGATCCAAACAATACCTTTCACGGGCATTCCAAAGACCTCACACAGAGTTTGATCCAACGTTGCTTTGTTTCCGAGCACAATTCTTTCAATTATATCTTTGACAGTTACTTGGCATTCTGTATCCAGTTTCAAAAGGGGATCAACAAAGGTATTTATTTTATTTTCTGTCAATGCTGCACACAAGATCAGAACGATGACCTTTAAATAATAGATCCATTGGAAATTAGTTATATGACTTATTTGCATTAGAAGACCCATTACAATTCAATTACACTGGTATTACCTTTGCTATATCAAATTCACTGAAATTTTGAAAATCTATGATTTTAGTGGCTATCACACTGTAATGACCTAAAAATAAATATATAAGTCACCCAAAATCCATGAGACAATTTTAACTAAGGAGTTATAAGGTTCAGGAGTTCCAAGAGCTCGGAGCAGAACGTCGTCGTGCGACTCAAATTATCGGCGCTTATGTGCATGCGTTATTAGAACACTTAAAAAAATTCCGCCTCCATGTTCTGGTTCTCAACGTTCTCAATCAACTAGCTGATGGTTAACGTTGCAAACCAGAACATGGCGGCGGGATAATTCGAGTCGAACGACGACGTTCTGCTCCAAGCGCTTGGAGCTCCTGACTCCTTGATTTTAACATTGGAATGACATGAAACAGCTATTATGCGATTCACACTTACTTGCAATGAAAGCTTCAAGCCTTTCTTTCCTACTTTCCAAATTATTGGGTTTTAGGCTCTCAAAAGGTTCACCTTCATGTCTGCGTACACATACATTAGCTGTATTGATTAGCAATAGGTTTTCATTATCGCTGGACACTTACATCAAATCGGTTAAATGAACAAGAAAGCTGCAGTCTTCTAACTGCTGGATGGTATCCACTGCAGGGCACAGCCTCAAGCAATTGATCTGCGAGCAACGGATAATCTTCGATCAATTTCGATTATACAGCTTACAATTTAAAAAAAAATACTGGTCATTATACTAACCCATTTGCAGAGGGCTTTTTTCTTTATGTCATCCATCTTTCATGCGTGCATAGCGCTCAAAAATCTAGGATAATCGAATAATATATATGTTACAGGCAAACGCGTCACTCAGGCAGTGACGCCATTCCCTAGGCAATGTTGTCATAAAAAACAGTAAAACGCCGATTGCGCGTTAACTAACCGTTTCATCAAAACATTAGCGTCAACATAAATTGATTAGATTACATATTACATATTATAATCTTGGTGTCGAAATTTTCGGGAACTTCGGTTAGGTTTGTTAACGTCATTTACGTGATCGACGAACACGTTAGATACGATATTTTTAAGCTGGTTAACAAACCTGACCGAAGTTTCCGAAAATTTCGAAACCGAGAATATAATATGTAGTTTGAGCGTCTGAACAATTTAGGTTCACGTTAATGTTTTGATGAAACGCTTAGTTAACACGCAATCGGCGTTTTACGGTGTTTTTTATGACAGCTTTGCCTAGGGAATGGCATCACTGCCTGAGTGACGCGTATGCCTGTAACATATACATAATCATAAATTTACTAATCATATCTTAACTCAATTGTCACTTTTTAACGAATTTGCTACTACTAGCTGTTTCTTAAGGGGGAACGGCATGCATCGGTGGGTGGGTGGTGATGAATTGACTTTTTCCGATCTTCTAAAACTGGTGTTCGGAGAATCGGCGCTGCTCATGGTCAGCGAAGGCCTTGACCACGATAAACTTAAAGCTAATAGTAGGAAATACGCTCTTTTATTTGCCGTATTGTTTGTAATGAGGGCCGTTCCCCGAAACTATTTTCGCCGCAAGTGGCAGCACTGTAGCACGCCGATCGAGCTTCCGGTTTGCGGTTTGGAATGCTTTTTGCCTATATCGCACACAAACAACTTGATTTCCTAAGTCTGGAAAGATGAAATCCTCACATATTTTTGTGAAAACGTGAAAGAATGCGTGTGATAGGAAGATTTAGCATTGAAATGAGACGTTTTTAGTTGTTTTATTTTGTATTGAACGATTTCTAGATCACCAGTCGTAAGAACGTTTTTAGGACCAATCACGTTTTAGGGAGGCGTGTCATGCGGTCTTCTGGCCAATAGAGTTGTGTGGAATCTATTTCCACAACCGGCAACTACCCTCATTGACCTTATGCACGAGCGAGTGCGCATGTCCGGAAGTAGGTGCGGATTTGGGGAGCGGTGAAGTTGTAGTTCGGCCGTTCCGTAGTCCAATTGATTTACTACGTAACCTGCACAACGATTGAGCTGCGGGACAATTTAATCCAAAAGAAAAATTAAAAACGGGTGCGAAAGTTTATTTAGGTATTTGGTAACAGTTTGTGATATGTGAAATCCGGTAATTAATGAATTTATTTCCGTATTTGAAGAAATCGTGTGGTGCTGCTGTATGATAAATTCATGCGCCATCCGATGAAATGTCGATCGAATGTCACGTGACTCCATAGAGATATGCATGAATCTATGACATTTATGAATAACGTGAATAAAATCGCATAATTGAGTCGATGTATGGTGCAAATGGTTTAATTTACCTTCGTTTATTGTTCGGCAGCCATAGAATTCATTATTATGTCATCAACCGATTCAATTTTGATTTCAAAAACTAGCAAAATCCTATGTAAATCGAGCACGGAACTACGGCTACCGGGGACGACCGCTACTGCTCCACAATATCGCTCCCGCTTCCGGACATGCGCACTCGTTCGTGCATAAGGTCTATGCGCTAATGCAGGCGCGCTATCGTTTGGGGGTGGCCAAAAATTCCGATTTAACGTCCCTGTACAGTGGGGCCACTGAGAGAAGTCCGATGCCTGGGGCGCTAACGAGGGGCAGAGGGGAGGAATAGTCCAAATAAAG
>JAQIWR010002188.1:0-11688 GCA_034695945.1 Glomeris hexasticha
GTTATAAGGGACACAATAACTACTGAAAAAGGCGATTATCAGGGTATGCTCCAAAACCATGTCAGTTCTCCTTTAAAACGAAAAGTTATAAAAAAAATAATGGATGGGAAATAGGATGGAATGTGCTAAATAATATGACCTTGTTTATTTTTTTAAAGTTACTTGGTTGACTAACCACTGTCATGTATCAGAACCGTATCGTTTTAGTATTGTTAGGCTTAGAAAACGTATCGATCGGCTGCGCATTCAAGACCTAAGTATGTATAGTAACATAATATGGAAGTTTGAGAGGAAAGTTAAACATTTTAATACATCATCCCGTTCTGAGTTGCATTTCTCATCGCCTTTTGATGGGTGCATGCATGTATGATATCGGTGTTCCGGTACGTATCGTTTTGCGTCCACGATACGATGCGATATTCCGGCCGGGATGATATCGAATGTTTTAATTAGGTCACGGTTGACCGCAAAGGATTGTGTGCATTGTTCTGCGTGTTTTCATTTGGCATCGGCGAATTAAATATAGGTAGTACGCGAATGGTGCGGGTTGTTGGCTTTTTAGCGTTTCTCGTTCCCATTTTGGCATTTGGGGAAGATGTTTCTATTTTCTGTCTGCCGACGTTCGGGCAAAATGAGTGAGAGAAGTTCGTTGACCGACAGACAGACGCCGAGTTGCGACGCTCTCGCCCCTGGACTTCCGTAGCTCGCGCTCTACTCGTCATATTGTTATTACGGAATACGAGAAACGAGATACGGTTTGTGTCAGTGGGTCACTCGTTTCTCGCGCATTTCGCTATTGATCCAATAATTGATTCGCAGAGGTCGGCCGGGCGTTGGGAACATTTCTTTTCAATAAAAACACGCCCCAAATTGGGGTAGGTATTAATGATGTCGGGTATTTTTTTGTTGACGGTTTCGTGACAACGCCATTTTGAAACTCTTTTCTGTTTCATGGACGGGGTCGTTGGTAAAGAAACTGATTTAGATTTGGCAAATAGTTATTAAGGTTTGTTGAACACAAATTTAGATATAGCAAGTACTTGTGACTTTCCTATAAAAAGAAAACACTTAGATATCTTATGGATAAAGAAAATGAGGAATCTCAATTTTTTCCTCACTAATTCAGTTTGGCGCATTTTATTTATTCGTGTTTGAGGAAAGAAAAGTAGACGTAGACTTAGGTATATGTACAAGGAAGTTTAGAAATCCGTGATTATTGTCGTATTTAGCCGTAAAATTGCTCCCAGGTCACGCACGTACGCCCCCTGGTGGGCGGGGCTACGAATGTGACGTTTTGATTAGCGCCATCAACGTGACGTTGCGTAGCAACCCAGTTTTCGTTAGTTTTCGTACATCACTCATTTTACACAGAGAACCGATATTTTTCTTGTCCGGTTCAGATCGAAAAACAAACTAAATTCTGCTTGTTGCCGCGATGACAATAAAAGCGGAATTAATATTTAGTAGGCGTGGCTTGATTATTTGTAAATGGGAGGGGCTTGTTCCGGAAGCGGGTAATTTGATTCGTTCGAGCGTGTATAATTATGGAGTCACACGGCACTTACCTTGTTAGTTTTTTTTTGCATATTACAATCTGAGTTTTTTCTACTTATTATAAATAACATTGCGTGCAAGAAATCAATTATAATGTAGGGAGAAATCTAAATAAAGTGAGAGCGTGATTTTTATCATTTAATAGTTGTGTATTGGGGGAGGGGAGGGGAGGTGGGTGATCCCATTCCAGGAAATTGGTGAAAGTTTTCACTGTATTTTAATTAGGATTTGAGTATGTAGTATTAAGTAAACGAAACAATGGGTAGAGTGGAGTGAGATTTTTACACACAAAAAACAGTAGCCTCTAAACCGAGGTAACGAGGTGTTTCAATATATTTCCTGTCCCTTTTTACCTTGTTTTTACCACCTGAATTAAAATGTGTCATTTCGATACTTGTGTTGGTGAGGAGGTTGTGTAGCGTGCTGCCACCTGGCGAGTTGCAGCCGAACTCATTTATATTTATCACTCACTGTGTTTATCATGCATTTTTCGCAGTGCATCCTATGCCATGTTTGAAATTTGAAATATTACTTACATACAAATGCCCTATTGCATGATCAGATTTAATTTGTACGTGCGCGTCTTAATTTACGGCCGCAAGGTGGCGCAGCGTTCGCGAAATGTTCTAAAAATGGTAGTTGCGTTGATGTGTGGATCGATGAAGGTGGTGTCAGCTGTGCCAAGTTGACATTGCCACTAGTGTTTGTTCCTGTGACAGCGGTGCGCTTTTTCGCCAACGTCATCAGTGTTCTGGTCTGTTGTGTCACGTGACGTTTCAGACGCACGGAGTCACGTGACACGCGGCGTTATTTTCCCCCTCTTTCTCTGCGCTTTTCCCATGAATTTCTGCATTCATTTATGCGATTTTCTCTCGCTGTACCACACAGGACTTGCAAATTCAACCCACTTTCAGGTACAGTGTAATTTTGTAATATATTCAGTCATCTGTTGTTTTGTACTTACAATATGAAGAAACGATGACCTTGAATACTTACCTAAGGTTTTCCCCCTGTGTGTCAACGTGATGACTCATGTTAGTTAGGCCTATGCAATACTGTACCCTATGTACACGTTGTATACCTCTAACTATATGATAAATTGAATCGCAGATATAGGAAATATTTGCCATTTTAATGCCAACACTTAAAGTGGAACGACTGACTAATAAGATGTTACACAATCTATTTCATAATCCAATAAGAAAATAAATAAACGGTATATGTATACTAACGGGTTACCATAGAAATAAGAAATTATGTCTTAGGAAAAGTAAATCAAATATAGATAACTCTCCACATGTACTATAGGCCTATTTATGGAGAGTTTCTACTCTTTTTTTTTTAAGATTCAGGAATTTCAATTGCACAATTTCTAGTTTCTTTAAATTCACTAAACTATTTTTATTTTCAATCAATAATTATTTGTATGAAAAACATTTCGTATCTTTTCTTTCTGTGTGTATATTCTCTAAAATATTTTAAAAAGTATATGTACAATATAAATTATTGCCAGTAAAATGTTGAATAGAGTGAAATGTGAGGCCGACTGGCGTAATGGCGGCGTAAGATATGATATTATTAACTTTTGGATTGCTTTCTATTGGCATGTCTTAGTATATGATATAGTAGGGTTGTTTTTTTGTCCTTTAAAAACATTAAGATACATGATATTCGATACACTGTTAAGTTTTATCTTCATAGGAAGGACATAGGAAGAAAATTGGAGCGAAAAATATATACAGTACATGATTATGTTCTACTTCAGACAAATTGGAAACCAAATCACTACTGGGAAAAAGATAAAGTTTATTACTTGTTCATATTTTAATGGCTGGTTACAAAAGTCGTTTTCAAGCCTGTCACAGTTATGACAACAGATCTATTGCTATATTATATGCAGATGCTCATTTCTTTACATTGATTTACCAATCAAATGCGGGAAAAAAATTGAAAAATTATATTTACAGCTTTGGATAAAAATAACGTACACAGTTGTGTACTATAAATAAATAAGTGCTTAACCCCTGTATTTCACAAGAATTTGTTGCGTTTTTTTATTATATTCAATGTTGCAAGTCCCGAAAATTGAAAGGTGACAGACGTGCAACAAGACGAGCAGATGGCGCACCAGACGGCGCTCATTTTACTTCTCCTTTATCTTGAATCTTTTTCGTTTTCTTCACAATAATAATACGGGTGGTACCCCCCAAAAGCACCCAGGCACGCGCTTCTGGTCGGGGTGAACACGGGGTTAGCGGGTGGGCAGCTGCACCAGTCCCACCTGCACGCTTTTCTCGCGTGCCAGCATGCCCTTTCTTGGTTTTTGTACCGCTCGTGACGCGCAATTATGGGCGGGGCGATGGGCGGAGCCATCGTTTTATGTACCTCGGCTAGCCTTGGCTCATCGCCAGTACGCTGCCAACCTTGTTCGCGTTGGACGGGTTTGTGTCACATTTCACCCCTGTTCTAACAGTGAGAACGTCCCATTCCATCCGTTAACCATACGTGCCGGATTATTCCAAGTTTTGATCTGAGGGGTGATCGCTCGCCTTGCTCGACGCCGAACGATGCTGATTTGCATCTCGGGCTTCTTGTGCAGGTTAGATTAGGATTTGACCGGTTTTAATTGCGGTTTTTTAGTGCGAGATGATGAAAATTAAACGAATCGATGAGTTAAGTTTGGCGTCCGGCAGCTCGGTGGTTATTAGGACGACCCGCTTTCGGCAAATAGGGTCGAGTTTGAAGTTGGCGGAAAAAAGTCTTCTTGGAAATTGTGATGTTGAAATATTGGTTGAAAAATCTGATGAGTGCGTGTGTTTGCATTTGTGGAAAATTTTAACGATCGTCATTATGCGGTTGGTGGTATAGTGACCAGTGTTGGAGTATTATTATAGGTAAGAAAGGATTAACGAGCTTGGCGAAAAGTTTACATGGATTTGTATTTGGATAAGGAGTCTTGTGTTGCTGGGGTGAACAAGTTTCTAGGAAAGTTGTCTAGCAACCGACTTGAAAAAATAAAATGTTAATTAAAGTAAAAGTTGTTTCTGTAGTCCAGTTATAAATTACTGCAAATTAATTAGCGAGTAAAAATGCATAATTCGGCTAATAACTGAATTTCGCAAGTAAATAAGGCATATTTATAAAGTGTGACGTTTGGTTTTTTCCACTTAACTTCCTAATTATAAATGCATGCACACTAATTAGGGATATTTTGCTGTGTCCAATTTGTACAGTGTAATGACGTCTAATTGCAAAGAAAATATTCATTACTAATCTGGGGCAATCTTTTTAATTAGTTTGTGGTATATGCGAATGAAAAATGGTTCAGGGAAAATTTCCACACTTTACACTTGTTTTGTATATCACTGCATATCACCATTGGCCCATGTTCAAATGTAGAGAATTATTATACATTGTCCAAATGTGATACACAAACCCCGATCTTGGTTGACTGACGTCAGTGCACTCTTCAATATGGAAACACAAAATGACTAAAAATATTGTTGAATGCGTTTTGTTTGGAGCAATTGTAATAACAGAATGCTTTGTTAAAAAACCTGTTGCAGCTCCAACTCGAAGGCGGACCGCCCACCTGGCCCTCCTCCCCAGCTGCTCAAGGCTTACTCAGTGGACGGCCAACATCCACCTCCGCCTCCTGGCTCCGCCCCCGGCCCAGGCCCCGCCCACCAGCAGCGCGTTCGGCAGCGCTCGGTGAGCGGCTGCAGCCGACGGACGTCAGCACGCACCGCCGATGACATCTTCAAAATCTCTCGCATCCAAACCGCCTACGAACTCTCCCAGGACCTTCTGGACAAGCAAGTCGAGTTTCTGGAGAGAAAATACGGAGGACAGGTGCGGGCCAGAAACGCCGCCCTCACCATCCAGAGGGCGTTCCGTAAGCATTGCATGCTGAAGAAGTTCGCCGACATCACAAGCTACAAAGGCGAAAAACGACTATCCAGACGACTGGGGGCGGGGCATGGCACCGGGTCCGTATCGGCAGACTCCTCCCCGTTTGTAGACACCGCAACCATCAAGAACAACCTGGAAGCTTTGGTGAAGGAGTTGGCCGAAACCCTCCATGAGGAACGCCCACCGAGGCCCGTACGATCGCTGAGTATGCGAGAGAAGTCAGTGGGCGTGTCGAGGGCGGGGCAAGGGGATGGGATGGTGACGCCCAATGGGCGTGGTCAACATAGGAAGCACAGGAGGCACGCGGAAGATTGCGACGACGACGAGGAAGATGGTTACAGGGAAGGTGGTGATGGGATGGACGAAGAGGCGGGGGGCGTGTCTATGAGGCGGATGGGCGTGGTTACGGTGACTACGCCCTCTTCGCACCGCGACAGGCGGTCGATGCCGCCTTGCGGAGGAGGAGGAGGAGGAAGGCGGCCGCCTCCTCCGGAGGTTCCCAAGAGGACTTCTTCCATCAGGGGTGGACAACAACCTCCCACGCACCTTCATCTTCATCTTCTGCATCAGCATCTGCACCATCAGCAGCAACAGCAGCAGGTGATGACCAAAGGAGAACCGACCAGTTCACCGGACGCGGCTAGTCTGTCCAGTGCGCACTCCTCGGGTAGCGATTGCAGCTTGACGGGTTCATCGGGAGCCGATGTGCCCGCACCGCACACCCCGAGTAAAGCTACGGTGTCTTGCGATGGTTCGTCGATGGCCCTTCACGATGCCCACCAGGCAGCGCTCATCTTGGAAGACAAGAGACTGAGCAACATCTCGGAGAACAGCGAGGACAGCCTGGAAGGTGTAGGCTACAGGCTTTCGCCACCGACGTCTTTCGGTGTGGGCATGGGCCTAAGTATGTTGGGACACTCCCACGGTCACCTCATGCATGTCAATCACACTCCGTGTCCCACACCGTGCCCAACACCAACCACCATGGATGCTTCAAAAGTGCCAGAAGTGGTCCGAAAGAGACAGTACCGAGTTGGACTCAATCTATTTAATAAGTACGTGCTCTGTGACAGATTGGATTATAACTTTTGATGTACTGACGTGCATTTCTTTTCGCAGGAAGCCCGAGAAGGGGATTAGGTACCTGATGCAGAGGGGCTTCCTAGAGAACTCTTCGCAGGCCGTCGCGCGCTTTCTCAACTCGCGCAAGGGCCTCAGTCGGCAGATGATTGGAGAGTTTCTGGGGAACTTACAAAACCCGTTTAACATGGAAACACTCGAGTACGTGCGCTGTGTAACTAGTGAGATAAGGGCCCAATTTATTCATGAAGAAAAAAAAACTCCAAATCATTCCACTTGTTATTTTGGCTTATGAATCCAAACACTAATTATAGGAGTTGAAATTCCATAAGTTTTGCAAAACACTGACTAATTTTATTACACATTGTGTAAATCTAATTTACATTAATGAAATTAAAAGCTAACACACATGGTTGTTAAATTTGGTACACGGTTTGCGTATACTTCCATGTACGGTGAAAAGGAACATGAAGATTTGGAATTACAATTTTTCAGTTATAAGTAGTTCAGTGTTGAGGTTTTGAAAGTGGAAACCTGCTTTGTAATCACGCCATGTTTATAATAATTGTGTCACGTAAATTACGGGCGTGTTTTATAAACAAAATAGTGTTGTGGTCAGTCGATACAATTGTTGATTTGTACGCACGCAGGTGTTTCGCAAATGAAATCGATCTGGCTGGAATGCAAGTGGACGTGGCCCTTCGCAAGTTCCAGTACCACTTCAGGATGCCCGGTGAAGCCCAGAAGATAGAGAGGATCGTGGAGGTTTTCAGCCATCGGTATTGCGACTGCAATCGGGACATCGTCGGCAAGTTCCGCAGCGCCGACACGGTGTTCATTCTGGCGTTTGCGGTCATCATGCTCAACACGGACCTCCACACGCCAAACATAAAACCCGAGAGGAGGATGAAGGTAGAGGACTTCATCAAGAACCTGCGGGGCATCGACGAAGGTGCGGATGTCGAGAGGGGAATGTTGGTTGGAATCTACGAAAGAATTAAAGCTACGGAGTTCCGACCGGGACACGATCACGTCACACAAGTCATGAAGGTTCAGCAGACCATCGTTGGCAAAAAACCGGTTGGTTAACAATGCTCATGTCGCAAACGAAGATTTGGACGCTTACATAAATTATATTTGTTTTAGGTTCTTGCTCTGCCACATCGGAGGCTCGTTTGCTATTGCCGGTTGTACGAGGTGCACGACGCGACGAAGAAGGACCGTCAAGGTGCCCATCAGAGGGAAGTGTTCCTCTTCAATGACCTCCTTGTGGTTAGTATGTTATATTGTGTATATCTGTGGAAGACACGGAATCATGTCCAGGAACTTTCCATTTTGTCCAAAAACCTGACAATCTTTTATTGTGGATTGTAAACCGTGAGTTCGTTGCAACTCCCCATATATGTACCTGAGAAGCCATTCTGTGATTTTTATCATTTGGGCCACCGACTTTTGTAGGAAATCTGGATTTATACAAAACATTCCTGGGATGCGAGCATTGTGCGTAAAATGATCAACGAGCGTGCGTCCATCTTTTTTTCTTCCTGCGCGCTAAATCATGTGTAATTTGAACATTTTTGCTTCCTTCTGGGCGACCCACAAATGCATCCTACCAAGACCCCGTTGAATTTGACACGGATTTAAGTGGCATTGTTGTTGTTGATTTCAGGTGACGAAAATCCTAAGCAAGAAGAAGAGCAGCGTCACGTACACTTTCCGTCAATCGTACCCTCTATGCGGGCTCCAGGTGCTTGGCTTCGAGTTCCCTCGTGAGTTTTTCACCATTTTTTCTCTTCCCCTTGTCTCTTTCTCTCCTTTCGTTCCGATTTACCTGCTAAGTTGGTCACCACGCCCCCTTTTTAGCTGAATAAAAATGCGGTATCCTTCGTGCCGTACATAAAAAAGAGGAAAGTTAACAAGGCCGTGGCGTAACATTTTTACTTGTTATATCCCGTAGATTATCAACATGGAATCCGGTTAGTTCAAAAAGTCGACTCCAAGGTGTTAATTACATTCAACGCCAGGAATGAACACGATTGCACCAAGTTCATGGAAGATCTGCGGGAGTCGATCCTTGAGGTGCGAAGAATCTCCTTGTGTGCATTGTTTCAATGTGTTGTGTGTGTGTGTGATTATAGCAGTTATTTCCCTTACTGTGTTTGCTTTTGGCTTTTTTGTCCGATTAACTTTTCTAAAAAGTGATTATTGTGCGTTTCCTTTAAACGGTGACACGACCTTGCTTGTAAATTAACTCTAAATTCAAAATCACGTTCCGGAACACGACTTTTCTTGTATAAAAGTAGTTTCTTATAGTACATTACAATCGCATTGTACAGTAAAACCTGTCTATATGGTGGAAACCTGTCTATGGCGGAAAATCTGACTTTGTTTGGGACCACTGACTGCATGATAAATGCTTTCAAAAACATTTCTATGCTGAAAAAACCTGTCTATGGTGGAAACTAGATAGGTTTTACTGTTATATTTTACAGTACCGTATGCCATGAGGACTTTTCATTTGTACGATTGCTGAATGCAACTACAAAATTAATTATTTTAAAACTCTTAGTTATCCAGGGAAATTATACTGAAATTTTGATATTACCCTTGCAATCTTGGAAATGCACTGGAATTGTTCATAAAACCCTGCCGGATAATTTACGAATTTGTTATACATTTTGAATTGTCTTGTTATTAACCAATAATATTAATAAAGTTATTTATGGAGTAATTGTTCTTGGTTATCCTGGAATTTTGAAATTGCAGTTCAGTAGATACTGTATTATCTGAAATTTATACATGCACTGAACCACATTTATTTTGACATGGTAATTCCACAGATGGATGAAATGGAGAACCTTCGCATCGAGAGCGAGCTCGATAAACAGAAGTTGGCGAGGAGCCGAGCGACGGAGAACCGAGACTCGGGCGTGGCGGACATGGAACTACCAGCCATCAACATGAACAGCAGCCCGAACAACGCTAAAGACCCGAAACTGTTATCGCTGACCAACCCGGACTGCGGAGTGCTGAAGAGGTCGGCTCTTTCCAATTCGCTGCTCGACATCCACGAGCAGAGTAAGCTTTAAAGCGGAGACACGCCGCGAGGAATCTCCTACTTCCTCCTAATTGCGCACGGTAAAGATCCTTACGCAATTTGTATTGGGTTTTTGCAGCCGAGAAACCTCAACGAAGAGGCAGCTCTGGCTCCTTGGATAGTGGCATGGTGGGCACCACATTCGCTGTTCATTGCCGTTTGCCGAAACCTTTAGACGGATCGCTCTACGTATTGCCTCTTTTTCTTTTTTCTTTCTTTCGCATCCGTAGTCGATATCGTTCCAGTCTTCGGCTGCAAGCAGCGCCAGCCGGGATTCGTCGCCGCACCAGAATGGCAAGGGCCCCGTCGGTGGCTTCCAGGGGTCCAAGGGCAGCGGTGCGTCCCATCAGCCGGGCTTCCTCGGTGGGCTGTTCGGCAAGAAGAGCAAGCCGAGCGCAAAGTGCTGTCCGAATCGGGATTGCACCGAAGTCTGAAAAGCCGCTCGGAAGCTAACTAGTCACGTGTTTCAGGGACCCCCCCACCTTGCAACAACATGCATGTATTACAATTCCAAAGGTTTTTTTGTTCTTGTCTAGATTGGAGTGTATGTATGGTGTGTCTGAAAAGAAATGGGAATAGGCCTATGTTTGATATTGTCTAATATTATGCGTTAACCTACTAAACAATAATTTTGATTTTGAAATAGTCCATATTAAATATGACTTTGAAACTTTGTAGTAAACTTTTACCAGAATTTGTACTATTTTTTTTACATGTACAGCAAAGTTTACTTTTGTACTTGGTTCCAACTCACTTTTTGCCTTTTTTTAATGGTGCATGCTATTGCACAGTTTAATCTAGATGCATGTCCGATCATGTAAAACAATTACTCACCTTCATTGTGTTCTCATATTTAATTGTGATTTACAGTGATGAATTCAAATTTAACATGAATTTACAATATGGTTAATGATTCAAAATGCCTATTCTCAATAATATTCAGACACCGATTGTATGGCAATGCGAAGCGGACGAAGGCAGGGTTCCAAATACTATAATTATTATAATTACGATTATCACTTAATATTAAATATGTATATAACACTGTACATAGCAAGAGAAAGAGACGAGAAGATGAGCGATGCGCGGCGCTAAACGACGCGAACCGTAAGATATATAAATATATTTCTGTCTGCAGCGTATATTATAATTGTAGTATTATTGCGAGGATTTCGATCACCGTTTAGATGCAATAATTTATCGCTACGAAATGAAAGATTTATTTTACAGTCTGCACCACGTTTTTTGGTTATATTTTTCGCTGCACTCTCGCCCCCCTTGGGTATGTTTAGAAATGTGTGACCTAGTCGCCCGCCCTCGTATATTCCGCTAAATAAGAAATAAGCAAAAAGGGAATTGAAAAGATTCCGTGAATTATGATGGTAACCTTGTAACCGGACTACAATAATGTTATAAGTATATTGCGGTGAGAAATAAATGTCCACAAAGTAATAATGCTGACATCGAGAAATGAATGTTTTTTTTTCTCTCTCTCCACAGATGCATAGGTGCAAGTTGCAACCAAAATTAGTGCACTGAAACATTCGCAACAATTTTCGTGTATGATATATATGTATCTATTCAAATATTGCAACTAAATTCACTATCATGGAAATTTCTCATATTTGTAATTATTTTCAAATTTTTCTTTTATATTGTGATGTTTGGTATACTTTCTGAAAGTATGAGAATTTTCAAAGCAATATTTCACCAGAACAAAATACACAAACATGTGTAAGTGGTGGCACTGACGTCACTGGCAGTTCCAACCACGCCCTTTTGCTGATACGTTTATGTCGTCATGGTCGGCAGTTAGCCAATGGCGCTCCAATTTATCGTAATTCTTCATTTCTCGCTTACTCCATGCATAATTTTTGTAAAAACATTCCAAAGGAATTCATAGTTTTAATTTTCTCTTTACTTTTAACAGTTTTTAGGGCATGTGACCTTGCAAAACCGTCATATATATATATGTTACAGGCAAACGCGTCACTCAGGCAGTGATGCCATTCCCTAGGCCAAGCTGTCATAAAAAACACAGTAAA
>JAQIWR010002189.1:0-11688 GCA_034695945.1 Glomeris hexasticha
GGAAAAGTGCAGTTGCAGCATTTGGAGAGTGGGGTCTTTATGCCAGTCTCATTATTTTTAGTGGAAACATGGAAGTTATGCCTGCTGGCCACACCCACAAATTCCTGCTGCATTCCTAACTTAGTCTTCAAATAGCTATCTGAATCAAGGAGGTTAGAGTAGAATGGAGGGAGCGCTAGGAATTAAAAGTGAAGACACTTTGAATTATGGGTAGCCAGGATGAGAGACTATCAGAGGCTACACAATTTATCTGCTATGCAGCCCATGTGAAAAGTTTTGATCAATATTTGATCAATTTAGTCCAAATATTCTTGATCAAATTTTGATCCCGAATTGGGAATCAAGTTGATCAAATTGATTCACAAAGTGTATTGCATAAAATGGATCAACTTGATTCCCAATTCGGGATCAAAACTTTTCACATGGGGGATTGAATTAATTGATCCATTTGATGGATTATGTATATGCACTAGAATTTGGATCCACTTCCTTAAAAAATGTTTACCTGGTGCGCGTTATTCATGACTATTGTTATGATATATCGGTTGCTACTGGGTTGGAAATGATATACACAAAAATCACATAAAACATTGCAATTTATTAAACCCTACAGTACGTACCCAGTAAATTACGAACAACACAAAATAAATTACAATTTAATTATTGAACGTACAGTATGCCCAGTAAATATGTACGTACTACAACACAAAATATTGGAGACATGTACGCACATTATATAGCTAGGGTCCTAAAATAAACAAGGAAACTTAATTCCTCTTAGAGTGATGACTTCTTCCTTGACGAACTTAGAAGAGTTCCTAGGGAATGGGTAATGGCTGACGCATTTGTGCTCCACCTGTTTTCTGGCTTCATGCTGTGTTCCAGAACAATATCTGAAATACAAAACTGATAAATTTATAATTGTTTTATACATACATAAAATATAATATTATCTGAAATACTTATTATAGCATTAACAGCTTCAAGTGGGAGGGCATCCCTTGCACTTTCTGCTTGCCGATTGGACTATTTATGGGTCCACCATACACAGAACAGGTCGACTCACAGTGCATGTTCTGTAAATATGCCCTTTGCCAAATTCCTGGCAAACTGAGATGCACTGCATGCACTTGATATCGCCGTTGCAAGCAATCCTTATTAATGTTCACACAGCTATATTGCCATGAAGCTTGACAACCTAGCATGTGAAACACTTTAAGAATGGAAACTGATAAAAATAATCAAAAACCATGCATACATTGCAATCTGAGGCCTTCCACTTCAGTTGCCATGTTAAGTCTTTGCCGTGTTGCTGAGGTTCACCTTGTATATCTTCATCGGTTTCATGGCATGAACTGTGGGAATAAATGTATACTATTTTGTATAGTATAAATGTAACTTACTGTACAGAGGTAAAATCACAGAATTAATTATTGCTCTAAAGTATTGTTACCTGGCATTTTCAGACACAATTTCATCTTTAACTTTACGCTTTTTCCTACATAAACATCAATAAATATCAAAGTTTAAAATTTGATAAATTAATTCTACTTACTGTGCACTTCCATAATTAGGTGCACATTTAGTCATAACTTTACAGTTGATAGGTAATCTGTAAATGTAAGTGTATAAATTGAGTGAGGGCTAATTAAAATAATAAAACATTTCACACCATTATGCCATTACATACATGTTTTCTGTATGGTCTCTCTCACGTATATTCCCAATGCTAAATGTCTTTTCGGTGCCCTTTAGACTTTGCACAAATTGTAGAGCCATTTCCAGCATTTTTTTCAACTCCATAACTGCAAAAATGTAGGCACAATGAATGTCACACACGCACTGGCAGTGTTTGCGTCCGCATTTTCAAATTTGCATATCACATACCTATTGCCTCTATATATCATCCTTTTCTCTTTTTAGCATTTCATTTTGCATTGTCAGATCTTCTACTTTGGCTTTCAGTGTGTCATTGGAATGACTGGTAGTTGCATCCTCATTAAATTGAAATGTATCAATGGGTGATGAAGACCTAGACTTATCATCTAATAATCCAGATTTCATGTATTCAATTTCCAGCGCTTGCTTAGGTAGAGTGGTTTTAGATTTCATCACCTGATAAGTAATAAAAATAGTGTATAAGGAATATAGTACCTCTAAAAAATATGTAATTTTTAGAATTTGTTAGATAGGCAATTTGAAATAAATGCATATAAAGACTTGCAAATACTCTACCAAAATTGAATTGGCCTACATACTTTGGCTTTTCCTTTAGGAAAATTTTCAACATTGCCCATGGTTTTGGCTTGGATCTCGGTAGGTTCCTTTCCTTTTTTATTTCTTGAAAGCATTTTATTATCTGCGGCAGGTCGATTCAGCATTTTTGACTTCTTTTTTTTCCAATTCGTCGTAGTTATCTAGATATAATTAATTATATGTGCTAGACTTGGTCAGCAGTTAAATTATTTGAACTAAAACTAGAACTATCGACTGCTAACCACTACCCATTCTACAGTTTAAATATTAAAGTTGATGTTGATGATAAAACAAATTTAGATGAAACATGAAAAAATTGATTCTAAAACCAAAATTAATGTTTAGATTTGTAATATTTAAAGAATTCCATGTTATACATTCCAATTATAATTAATTTAGCTTTAATTAATTCAGCAAAGAGTAAATTTAATTCTTTGCCAGCAAGAAATACATTGTGAAAATTAAATCTTATAAATCATTGCTAGAAATTGATAAATTGTGTTTAACAATGTACTGTATAATATCTTTTAACTATAAAAGTGTTTTTAAAAATTTGCTCTACAAGTCTTCAGCTAATTTTACTTATATTGGAAAATCTATATACACAATAAAATGAGGAATGTAATGAAATTGCAAAATTACGTACATTTTTGCCAACCCTTGCTTTTAAAAGTGAACAGAAAGCTATAATCGTGATTTCACTTGCAGATATTCATGGAAATTGGTTATTAGTTTGGAAACGTATGAGGGAGAGTGGCGGGCAATGAAACGCCAATCGAACGCCAATAGAACGCTGCGTGACGTCATTTTGTGGACAATATTCCGTTAGGGGTGGCCAAATCTTTGCGATTTAACATCGCTGTAGATAAATATTTGTTATAAAAACGAATGCTTCTACTAGATTCCTTGACATTTGATGAAAAAACAGCAAAAGATTCAAGCAAGGCATGACAAAGCTTTCTGTTCTCCTTTAATTACATTGCAATTTGCAAGAATAAATATGGCCAACTTACCACCTTTGTCCAGAACTTTTGCAGGATAATATTTTCCATTGCTCCACTTAACAGCAACATCCTGGTCAATGCTTATGCAGTGTGGCAAGGCGTTGATTATATCGTCTACATTAATTACTGATAATGACTTGACTTTGACGAAATCGACTAATACGAAAG
Organism: Glomeris hexasticha; assembly: GCA_034695945.1. Classification (NCBI taxonomy): domain Eukaryota; kingdom Metazoa; phylum Arthropoda; class Diplopoda; order Glomerida; family Glomeridae; genus Glomeris; species Glomeris hexasticha. Next base: position 3,429 of record JAQIWR010002189.1, read on the forward strand.
CCATGGCTGATACAGTCATGCAGTCAAGTTGAAGGTCGTGTAAACAACAGCTAAAGGCCGAAAACCCCGGATGCGCGGGAGAAATATGACGTCACACAAAACGGGGACTCCAACCGAACTGGAACGGGCAGCGATTCAATGCAAACTCGAGGTCAAGGCTGTTGACACAAATTGCGTTAAAACGGGAGGTTTGGTGATTATTTGCTATTAAAATGGCGATGAATAAATCTTTGCTAACTGGGCGAAAACGTGGTCCACGAGGACCATATAAAAAGTACATCGGAAACCCAGATATATATTTATATAAAGAGCATTTTCATACTAAATGGCCAACTGTTGATTTTAGATACCGTAAAACGGGGTGGCTTTGACCCTGGTGGTGTCAGTTTGGCCCACATTGAAAATATTGTTAATAGTGTCTGGTGTGCCTGTTTAAATAAATATAGGTCTATGATAAAATAATATTTGGTTAGCACATATTATAGGTAACATTATTTGTAGTTAAGAGAATTCATGAGCTGAATTATCCAGTCTAAAAAAATTCCCGTTTACACATCACAAATTTGTGGGCTAATTGATTACATGGAAAATTATTATTGGCAACAAAAATTTGTAACGGTTTTTTAATTTGTGTACACAAAGTATCATTTACTATTTCAATAACGATCTGGAAAAAAAAATTCAGGGCTTAAATACGTTGTATTATGAGGGTATTGAAATTAAAGTGAAAAGGGACTCCCCGCCACAAGTGTTTGGGGTGAATTTGGCCATGCGGAAGTGGGCCAAAGTTGCCCCATCGAATGCAGACCCCAAACCGGAAGTGAGTAACGTGACCTTATCAAGCAGTCGTAATTATGCCACGCAATTATAGAAGAGCATTAGGTTCACGGAGATATGTCGATTATAGCCCTGAAACTCTTAAAGAATGCCTAAACAACATCAAAAACGGAAATATGACTCAGAGGGTTGCTGCTGAGACCTTCAACATTCCAAGAAGCACAATTAAAAACAAACTCAAAAACAAACATCCTTTGAAAACCGGTAGGCCAAAGGCTAAAATAATTATAAAATATTAAAACAGTTAATTAATTATTTTTAATTTAATGATTTACTAATATATATTTGCTATATAGGTGGTCAACTATGTTTGACAGACACAGAAGAAACAAATTTCGTTCAACACTGCATTGCAATGTGTGAATTTGGGTTCCCTGTAACCTTCACTGACCTTCGTAACCTAGTCAAAGTATACTTGGATAGTAAAGGAAAGAAAATAAAACCATTCAATTGCAATAGACCTGGCCAAGATTGGGCCCACAAGTTTTTCAAAAGGCACATAAAAATATTATCTGCTCGTTTTGCAAGTAATATTAAGAGACAGAGAGCAGGAATAACATCAGATGTCATCAACTCATACTTCGAACATCTCAGTAATGGTAAATAATAATTTAACATTATTTATTGAATATTTTAAATAACAATTCAATATTAATTATTTAATATTTTAAATAATAGTTCAATATTTTTTATTTAATAATTTAATTCTTCAATTTTCACAGAGCTGGAAAATGTGGCCCCTGCTAACATCTGGAACTATGACGAAACAAACCTAACCGATGACCCTGGGCAAAAGAAAGTGCTATGCAAGAGAGGTTCTAAATACCCAGAAAGGATCCTCAATGCCACTAAAGCTGCAATTTCTTTAATGTTTTGCGGCAATGCAAATGGAGAACTAATGCCACCATATGTCGTCTACAAATCTGATGCCCTATGGACAACATGGACTGAAAACGGACCTCCAGGAACACGTTACAATAGGTCGAAGTCTGGGTGGTTTGATGCCTTTTGTTTTGAGGACTGGTTTATGACACTTGCGCTTCCTATTTTGAAGAAGTTAGAAGGAAAAAAAATCCTGATTGGTGATAACTTGTCGTCACACATTAGTGTGACTGTTTTACAAGTTTGCCAGGAGCACAATATAAGTTTTATTTGTTTGCCACCCAACTCCACACATTTATGCCAACCTCTAGATATAGCATTTTTTGGACCAATGAAAAAGGCATGGCGCGAGATCTTAACAACCTTGAAACTCTCAGCCAAAGGAAGAAAAACAACATTGGCCAAAGATCAGTTCCCAGGTCATTTACAAATGTTAATGACTCAACTTGAAAAAAATAAATCCAACAATTTGATAAGTGGATTTAGAAAAGCTGGAATTTATCCACTGTCTTGCAATGAAGTTATGAATCGACTTCCAATCATTGACAGAGAAAAAGACTTGGCAGAAACTGGAATTGCAGTTGAAACTACTTTCATAGAGATGTTGAAGAACTTAAGAAATGACACTGGAAGCAATGTTGTCATCAGAAGACGAAAACGAGTTCAAGTCCCTGCAGGAAAAAGTATTTCAGCAGATGAAGTGGACACGCTGAATACATCAGCACCGAATAGCACCAAAACTACCAACAAGAGAAAATCCAAAGAATGCAAAAGTAAAGCTAAAAAAAGCAAACAAGATCAAGGTCATGCAGGTGACACCCAATGTGATAAGAGTGACTCGCTGACAGCAGACGAAGATCATGAGATCGGGCAAGAGGATGTTTTTGAAGTCATTCATGAAGGTGTCCATGTAGTGGTATCATTTGAGGAAGAGTTATTTCCAGGAATTGTTGTTAAAATGAAGAAAAATGGAGCAGAAGTTAGTGCTATGCAACCACGTGAGAAAAACTGGATTTGGCCCAAGAAGAAAGATCAGATTTTTTACCCAAAAGAAGATATTAAACAAATCATTAAGGCCCCTAAGTCCATTGGAAAAGGATACTTTGCAGTTCCAGAACTTGATTTTAAGTGGCAGTAAAGTTGAGCAATATTATAGGAATTTATATTTTTAAACTGATTTGTTTTTCACATTTTAAGACAGCATTGTACGTTGATTTTATATTTTCAAACTGATTTGTTTTTCACATTTTAATACAGCTTTGTACGTTGATTTTATATTTTCAAACTGATTTGTTTTTCACATTTTAATACAGCTTTGTAAGTTGATTTTATATTTTTAAACTGATTCGTTTTTCACATTTTAATACAGCATTGTACGTTGATTTTATATTTTTAAACTGGTTTGTTTTTCACATTTTAAAACAGCTTTGAACATTGATTTTACCACACACAATTTCCTAATCATACCTGTGATGCATATCATACCTGTGATACACCTGATATCAATAAAGAAAATGCTAAATGCTTAACCTTTGCATTTTGCTCCTGAAACAATGTTAAAATACGTGCAGACCATGCAATGTAATGATCACAGATTTTTTAAAACAATTTTTTTGGGCCAATCTCATACTGGGAAGTGGTTTACTGTCCTTAAACTGTAATTTTTAATGTTGGGGCAAACTAACCACAACTCATGGGGTGGGATTGGCCCACACTTTAGCTTTTAAAAAAAAACACTTTAACAATGCATATATTTTTTTTTATACCAGCAATGTATTCAGGAACCTCTGTTTGACCTTTTCACCAAATCTTTTAACAAATGGTTAATTTTTATAGGATTTATAGAGGTTAATGTGTAAAAAGTGGGCCAAAGCCCCCCCGTTTTACTACCTAACCTGACAAAGGAGAGGCAGGAGAGATGGATACAAAATCGTTCCACAGGTAAAATTTTAACTAAGCTGTATAATCAGTAAATTGCAACAAAATGTACATAATATTTGCAGTTTTCGATTTCAAAATATTGTACATGTAGCTATATATAATTGTGAATTTGTAAAATAAAACTTTTCTGTGCAACTTATGCAAATAATTTTTCATTTACAGGTTCATGTCCGACAGAAAGTGAGCAATTGCCTGGTAGCAGTTTTGATTTACAAGATGGTAATTTTAAATGAAACTATAGCAGACTTATATACCATATTTCTTTTCCACTATACTGCATATGCTTTCTATTCTCAAAATTGATATAACATTTACAAATTTGCATAATGCTAAAAAATGGTACAAGTGAATTATTTAATTATTAAATATTTGTTTTGTAATTGTGATTTTTTAAATTGTGGCTTCATGCATGGCAGAAAAAGAAATATGTGTTAATGAATTATGCAGTATTTTACAGAATATAAAATGAAGTGTATCTGACAAGTTATGATTTTACAGAAACACCATTTGTTGGAGCTGATAGCGATAACATTGATGAAGATATGGAACATTTTCACGATTGTGAAGATGATTGGGATTCATTTACGGACAGTGATCAGGAAGGGGATATGGATATGAACACTACAGATCCAAGCTTCACAATGCCAGATGAATTAGAACGTCCGATCTTCAGTGGTTCACCTTGTATTCTTGCCCAGGCCATTTTCTTAATAATGCAATTGTATTTTGAGCATCAATTGACCAAAAAATGTCTGAATGGATTTTTAGGCTTTTGCATATGCTGCTGCCCAGTCCAAACAACCTGCCTAAATCCAAATATATGCTTTTAAAATTGTTTGACAAATTTTCAAGTGATGATACTGTAATGAAACATTATTACTGCAAGGCTTGCAACAGCAGTGTTGAATTTGATACAGATAAGGGCACGAAACCGACACAGTGTGATTTATGCAAAACACCATTTACAAATTTTGCCAATTTTTTTGTCCAATTTGATTTGGAGCAAATATTTGATGGAGAAGGATTTTTATGCATTTGAATAATGATAATCAGAAACAACAAGATGTATTCACTGATATAGCGACTGGTACAGAATACGCAAAACTGAAATAAAGTGGTGCCCTTAGCTCAGAATTTGACTTTTCATTAATATTAAATACCGACGGTGTGCCAGTTTTTAAATCGTCATCAACACAACTATGGCCCATGCAATTCATTATAACAAAATTACCTGTAACGCTTAGGAAATTATTCATGGTAATTGGTGGGGTATATTACGATTCGGTTAAGCCAAATATGCATGTATTTCTGAAACCATTTGTCAGTGCACTAAGACATTTAGCTATTAATGGTTTTAATTGGATGCATTCTATCAGGAAGACTATAATTAATTCCAAAGTAATAACCGCCCTTGTTTCTGTAGATGCAGTTGCACGAGCTGTCCTACAGAATATTAATCAGTTCCATGGCTGTCATGGTTGTTCCTTTTGCGAGCAAACTGGTGAAACTATTGAGGAGAAACACGGTTTTGTTTAGTTGCCAAAATTTGATTGTCCGTTGCGTACAAGAAATAGAATGGAATTGCAAGCATCAATGGCTGTTGAAACACAGACAATAATCACTGGCGTAAAAGGGCCTATTTTTTTGTCTGCCTTACCAGGATTTGATGTAGGGCGTGCTTTTGTGCCAGATTATATGCACAGTGTGCTATTGGGTGTTGTTCGTAAATTTATGTATGAGTGGTTCGATAGCACTAATCACGAACACGTCTGGTATTTAGGAAGACATATAAAAGATATTGATGCTTTGCTTTTAAAAATACGCCTGCCTTCATGTATAACCAGGCTACCAAGAAGTGTTAATGAAAGAAAATTCTGGAAAGCCTTAGAGTTTCGGTCTTGGCTTTTATTCTATTCACAACTTATTTTACGGGACTTTCTTCCCAGGGAATATTACGATCACTGGATGAAACTTGTGTCAGGAATTTATTTGCTTTTATGTTAAAATGTAACAGCAGAGTCAGTTGCAACAGCAGATAACTTAATTCGCTAATTTGTATTATCTGTGGAGGACCTATATGGTCGTGACCACTATACATATAATGTGCACCAACTAACCCATCTTCCTTTGGCAGTACAAAGATGGGGACCTCTCTGGGCATCTTCGGCTTTCATGTTTGAAAGTAATAATGGGGATATTCTAAAACTTGTAAAGGGAACAAATTTCATTTTAGAACAGCTGTCATCCTTTTCAAAAATTGCTACTGGTTTTCGTGTATTAAAATGTAAATTTCATAATCAGAACTTGACTGATACCACCAGACAATTTGCATTGGAATGTGGTACAATCTTAATGGGGAGAGCTAACCACTACAGCTTTACAAACTTATAATGTGCTGCATTGAAAGCAGATGGAATTTTGCAACGCCATTGTAAGATATACAGTCGATGCAAACTAAAAAATGTTATTTTACTCGCTTCAAAAAAATACAAGAATGGTAAAATTAGACGGAATGACTCTACAGTTGAGATACGAGAAACACACAACAACAAATATTCAAACTTTGCGGAAATAAATCATATTGCGCTATTAGATAATAAGACTGTAATTTTATTATGTAATTCACTTCCCGTGCGGCTTGTTGAAAATTGTAATCACATTTATTCTGTAATAGGTAGCCACTCTCGTGTATTAATTATAAATCCGAAATGTTTTAACATACGAAATGCAATTCATGTACGTGATTTTGTGTTACAGTTGCCAAATGAGTGGGAAATAAATCTTTGAATTAATAATTTATTTACATAAGTGTACACTTATACGTTGGCACATTCAATATTCCAGCCGTTGCATGTGCATGCATTTCAACTGATTAACTTAATTGCGATAGAGTCAACATTTGTACGTACACCAATTCGGATCCAATAATTAATTTTAACCAATTCGCAGATGTGGTGGATCGATCCACTGGATGCAGCGCAGCAGATAAATTTGATACAGTAGTGGACACATTTGATCCAGTAGTGGACACATTTGATCTAGTAGTGGACACATTTGATCCAGTAGTGGACACATTTGATCCAGTAGTGGACACATTGGATCGAAATGTGGATAGATTGTATCACTTTTGGATACATATTGATCAAAACTTTTCACATTGGCAGTGGTGAATGTTTTTTTGTGATTATGTGCATTTAAGTTTGACTTACCCGTGAACGATGTAATACAGAGCAGGCAACATATTTTGTATTTACTGGAAACCTTCACATCAATAATTCCATCACTTGGATCATGTAGCTCATCAGCTACCTTTTCAATCAAATCTCCCATTGGAGAATCATGATTACCTATGTAGGAATTAATTTAGCAATATATGTTCACCATGAATTGTCATAAGGGCAAATAGTTGTTAAATATACATATGATGCACTTGGCAGCAGGAAGGATATTTTCAGTTGTCTTTATATGTGGCCTGCAATGAACTGCTATTGTATGCCTTTAGGTTACAAACTACGTACCTTTGGAAGAATAGTATCGCCTAGGAATAAATATATAACTTCAAAATTAATTATCAAGGATAAACATTGTTTTGCTGAGCCCAACACCCCTACCAACAATATAAAATGCAATGTAACTTATCAGCAAAGGTAGTGCCGTACCCGAGTTAGATGGTCATGATGCACACTAAGTATGATCGCCTAGGTCACCTAAAAACTTTGCCATTTCCACAGCAGCAGGTCTCTAAGAAGCTGCTCAATAAAACATAGTATAAATTAGAGGTCTTTAAAACATAAAAAATAGGTTTTTATAGGCTATTGTCCAGTGAATACAGGTTTTTATAAGTTACAATACCAGACCATTTTTATCATGTACAATTGTGGCCAAAACCAATTTTCGTGTTCTGACAACTGATACAAGCGCCCCCCGTCCCCCACACTACATGTCCCCTGGACTGGTTTATACACATGTGTAAGGGGCAAGGCGTAATGCAAATGTAAAATGAATTTATGTATTTTCAATGCTTGAAACGGCAAATATGATCTGAACCTTGAGAAAGTATAATGAATGAACAAATGTGTTAATATTTATCAAAAAGTAAGGTGACTAACATGAACACCCTTCACATATGTGGTAAACCTTCAAGGTACGCAGGTGATAAGATTAAAGATGGTCACCCCTATGTAAAACCTATGGGATTTCTAGGTTCCATAAAAAAAGTGGCCAGCTTAGTCAGAGGGTCTAAATGTTAGGGTGGTCGACTTTACAGGTTTCACTGTACATTCATTAGATATTACATCCAACACTCAGAGTAGAAACAATTTATCTTCTTCAACACCGATTAAAATGAATCACTCTTCACTCTTCATATTATGATGTAATCCTGATAACATTGTGAAAGTATCATAATCAATTACAATTTAATGTACAGCTTAACTATAGTAATGGCTATTGTTGATAGGATGTAATATATACAATTAGGAACAATCAAACTTAAAATACTGATAAATGCATGCATTATACAGGGTGGACGGAAAGTCTAACTGCAAGCAATCACTTCCAAACCATTGTATGTATCCAAAATTTGAATAGGGGGACAAAT
>JAQIWR010002190.1:0-11684 GCA_034695945.1 Glomeris hexasticha
AATTTATTTACGGATGACTAACACTTTTGTCAAAACTATAATTCGACATGTGACGCCACAAGGGGCGCCATGTAACAACCAATATCCGCTTTATCTCCACCTTAATACATATTAGCTTATAATGGATCAAATAGTTGCAAATTTTTTACCCATAGTAGGAAGATGTGTAATAACCCGGTTGGGTCTGTTACAACATGCGACAAAATCGCACACCAGATACCAAGTGAAATAAAAAAGAACTGTTTTAATAACTACATAGAACTAAGCCTTAATAGGCCAAACATTTCCCTGGCCACTGGCTTGGCCACTAATCCACTTGGCAAGCCCTTAATGGGCTCATGAACCAAGGGCTATCTAGAAGCCAAAGGATTAGACTTGCCCTGCCAGGGACCCTCAGGGCTTGCCTTGATCGACTGGCAGGGATTCAACTTACTCTAGCCAAGTCCCCAAAGGGAGGAAAAGAAGGTTTTCCTGCCTAGTGAGTCTCGGGATTTCTCCTGAGACACTGGCAGGGATTAACATTACACCTACAAAAACCCCAAAGGGAAGACTCCAGAACAAAAAGCAGCTTCATAATTTGTACAAAAGCCAAAATCAGACCACACATACTCTTTGTGTTTGATTGGCTATGGGTGAGGTCACCAAAACCCTCACCTATTGGTTCAATATGGCGCAAAACCACAACCGAGCCTTTCCATTGGCTGGTGTGTGAGTGGCTCCTCCTACTGGACTGTAGGGCGTGCCTTTTGTACACAGCACTTGCCATTGTAAACGGCCCCATTTCCCAACTTTCCTACTATTTTGTACAGCTCTGCTGTGCCGAGCTGTACAATGGCCTGCGTCTTGCACAATAAATACAAGGTTGCATGTGTTGAATGTTTTATTTGAAATAGTTCATAGAATAGAATAATCAATGAAAGTGTGCACAAAATATATTAGCAACGTGCATAGCAGAGAACACATAATAAGGGTGGCAGCATTTGAAGATTTACTACAAAGTTATAATAATATTATTGTGATCTGTAGCACATTATTTAAGATTATAAACAAAACTCTACTAAAGATACAATTACACTAATTGCAATCCCAATTCCTAAGATAACCAGCAAGTACCAAACTAATGCAAATGCTACTGGATTTGAAATGGATTCTGGGACAAGTTTAAAGTCAAAGTGCGTAGCAACTAACTTGTTCATAACTCCGATTTCTCTCATTTACAATGTTCTGCAATACAGTAAAGAAATTTCCATTTTAATAAAATGGCCACAACATTGTAGAAATACTCATTATGAAAACCATAGTTCAAAATATTTGATACTTCTTAAGCATATTTCTAAGTGTAATTGACAGGTTTGAACATCACAATAAATCCCAAATACCTATCTTGATATGTTATTTTGATATGCAGAAGTATCATCAATTTATTCCTACATTGTATGCAATAATTGCCATGTAATTTACATTGCGTGAAAAATCTCCACAAAATCAAAATCCAAGTTTGATCTAAACGAGAAAGGGTATTCCAAAAAGATATTTCTTACAATCCCGATTTCAGGATAATTCTTCATTTCCTTTAATGCAATAGCAACAACTTCGACAACAGCTGTAATATTGCTATTCTGCAGTTCGTCAAATAGAATATTACCGCCATCGCAATGCCATTGGGTACTTATTTTTGAATAGCAAGTGTACACATCACACAGATCAGATTTTACAGGACACTGAAACAAATATTTCGAATATATTACGACTTAGCATTTAACTGTTGCAACATTCAAATTAGTTACCGTACATATTTTGAAGCCAAGTAAGCAAAAAATTCACCAGTTCCAGAATAAGCAATTGTGCCTTGTGTGAGGTACATCACATCAAATGGTGCTAACTTCTTCAGCGAAAATATCTTCTTAGTATATAATGTTGTATAAATTCCGAAGACAATGAAAAACATAATATTGTAGGTAAAGAGAACCCATTTCGATGACACGGTCGGGCCTTGTTGCCATTCACCTGAATGGCAAATACAATACATAAGTATGCCGACAGATATCTTACATTATTACATGAAATAGCATGTATACTTTGAAAAAATGTCAGCCCATGCAGAGAAATTATGTTGATCACTTTCGACATTGCTTTTGTACGCACTTTGATACTTTGCTGCAATCTCGGATTTTGGTAATAAATCAAAAGAAAGCAACAGTTAACCGAGATCACACTGAGACATAAGCCAATCCAGATATTGGAACTGATTAAGGAAACCAAATGTGTCAGAGACATTTGTTCATCTTCATTTCGGACCAAAAATGCCACATAATCCATGAAAAAATAGGGATATAGATGGTAATTTGGACGTTTACATAGCTTTACACTCGCCATCAGGAAAATATCAGCAACCTGTAGAAATATCACCATCAGCATGGCTACAATAACTGGTAAAAAGAATTCGCTCAAGCGTCACTCCATGCAAAATAAGTGTTTCCACCGTGCATTTGTTGTAGAAACTGATAACTGATAGGGAAATCAAATCTGCAAGCAGCATTTAAGGCATTACAACAGCTTTGTATTTGTAAATAAAAAACAGTTAATACTTCCCAGATAGCCAAAACATATAAGGAAGTTGCATGTGCTAGTATTCTCTAGACAAAATTAGCCGATGGCTTTCAGACACCCCTGCGCACTACTTCTGGTGAAATTTTCTAATGAGCCTCAGCACATGCAATTACATTATAGGTACGAGTCACAGTCAAAAAGTTAGATGCTCTCTTTTTAAAAGCTATGAAGTATTTGGTTGTGTGCATTTTTTCCTACAAAGTACAAGTTTTTGGATATTTTTCCATGTAATTAAGTTTTTTACACACTTGTACTTTACAGCAAAAATATAGACACAACCAATACAATACGAATATGTCAGGCAACTTGGCCCAACTAGGTTGCCCCTGTCAAGTACCTACACCCTGTCTATAATATTGAAAACATCGTCCAACTTAGTTTTTAAACTTTCCACGGTAAGCGCCTCCACCACCTTACTTGGCAACCCATTCCACTCATCCTCAACCCTCTGAGAGAAGTGTTGCCGCATCAATAGTCAGGGTCGCCGTTCTGTAAATTTAAATGGTGTCCCCCTTGACTTACTATCCCCCACAAACTGGAAAAAGTACTCAGCCTCAGGGAAATTAATGTTTTTAATGAAATTAAAATATAAAAACCTGAATGAAGCCCACCATGGGCTCGACGTCTTTCCAACGAAATCAACTTAAGCTCCCTTAAACGATATTCATATGACAAACCCCACATCTCACTGATCAGTTCTATCACACTCTCCTGAATCCTCTCTAACGAATGAATATATTTTTTTGTAATGCGGTGTACAGACTTATAAAAACGAGAGCAACTAACTTTTTGACTGTGCCTAGTATACTGCTTTAATTAAATGGGTTAAATAAATTTATGTGTGAAATAATTCGTCCCAATACCAAATGGGAACAAATTTTTGCAATCCACAAGCATTGCTGGATATCCTTATAGTGCATGCAGAATTGCTGTTTATTTATTTTCATGCAATTGCTATGAAAAATCTCTTTAGACAAAATACGCGATATCTGCCTAGAAGTGCAATCTAAGAGTAAATATTTCATTTTGTCCTCAGAATTAAAACGGTGGGGAATTAACTATTTAACTATGTGATTAGTTACTCGAGTGCCATTATCTGGCAATGTTTCCAATGGCGATTCTAGGTGGTAGTATCTTTTGCAGTGAATTCTGCAGAATACATAATACAGTTTAGCATTACTTTCACCTTGATATAATATCATACTTCACCTAAATTTTAAAAAGCTCTGCATTGCTTGTATATAACCACCACCAAATTCAGACACCGTGTCATTTTTGCAAGATGTTATCAACTTCTGATCCTTTACAATGCAGCACATGACATAAACATGAATAGACCTACTTAAATTGAGTTTCCACATTCCTTCAGTTACCTCACTATATGCAACAAATATGTCAGCGTCTTTCATATAGCCATAGTATTGGTGCGGTTTACCAACACTTGTGATCACACCACCAGGACTAATCCTTCCAACTGGAACAGCAAAATGATTCGAAACACTTTTTCGTTGTAGCGAATACAAACTAATATTCTTGACAGGTAAATGTCCACGCAGCTGTAAAATATAAAAACATTTCATGGTTTTCTTCACAGCAATTATTTTACGGATTTCATATATGAGACTGGTCATTGAAGATAATCATTAGACACACCCAGTCCTTAACTGGAGCGGTTACAATCGCAACTTGTGCACGATTATGCAGGGAATATCTTTTGATAGCATTTGGGATGCATTTTCCAACTATGATAACTTTACCAGTCAGAAATTTTCTTCCAAATGCGCTAACATTCTAAATAATTATTGCATTTCAGACGAAGGGTCTAAGCAAACTAAAGCCGCCGTACAGTTTAACTTACCACAAATTCATTGGTAGAATGAGTTGCTGAATCCAATAAAATAATTGTAGCAGTCAGCATAAATTCGCCATGATCAGTTCCGGTGTCCTCCTCTATTATTTCATTTTTATTAAATATGTCAAAATATTTTACTATGGAATTTCCATAATACGGTTCTAATTCACTGATCCAATGTTGTGCAATATTATCTTGTAAATGATATTAAAGCTATATTATCCGTACATTGGAATCAATCATTAGGCAACTAGTCTGTCGACTCACAAAACTTCCTTTCCGTCAAAAAATAAATAAGAAGGACTTTCCACTTGGAAAGGTTGGCCTTAATAGCCTTAATGCATAAAGCAGGAGAAAACTGTATCTTCACATCCTCAAAATTATCCCCAGAAAGTTTGATAATTGGTTGCGTCCAATGATTTGGTAGAGGTTTTAAAGCTAAATTTAAGGCAATAATATCAGAAAAATTTCTACATGCATATTTTTACAAAAGTTAATATGGTAGTTCGTATATTATTGCTCATAGCAAGAAATACTACGTATGAATTCAGTGATGTTCAACTCAAACGTGACATGTTGTCCCACACAAATATCAAGGATTAGCAATGGAAAGATGGATAGACACTCGCAATCCATAATGGCATCAATCTAGATAATTTAATCTAACAATTACACTGTAAAGTTCCCTATATATTATAACAGCATATTAAAATTACCTTGCATTGACTGGGAGCTTGCAGAAAGCATTGTAATACGAACATTAGAAAATGCCACCATTTATATATTAGGATGTTATTGATATAACTATGGTTACAAACACATAAATGTATAGAAACAATCAATAATTATTAAGCCTGTGAAGCTGTGAAAGAGCAGCATTGTACTCGCACGTAATTACAGAGCACAATAAAATACTTGTAAACCTCATTAATATTTCAAATATTGATTGTCATTATAATAATCGCAATACATTTTAACCATTATTGATATTACTGTACTATGGTACCCAGCAATGGGCTTTCCCTGCTCAGAGTGCTGGACATTACGGTTGTCTGTTTATAAATTCATAATATTCAACACTAGCAGATGTTTTGCAGAATTTAAAATTAAAAGTTCGCACGTCCGTATGAATAGCATGACTTTGGAATCTTTGTTCTGATGCTTGTATTGTTGTCCATTAAATATAATTACTGCAATTACAAATTAATGACTAAAGAAAATTACAGTAGTCCATTGTTATACGCCCGTCCGACATGTGTTGGATGCCATTTCACTAACCAATATTCGTTGTAAGTTTTTAAAATTTTAGATACAACTTCTGCTAACAGTATTTGGAAGTTATAGATAGGATAGCATGACATGGTCAGCCAGTTTGTTAACTTACTAGCCAGTTTGCAAAGCGGCCTGTAAAGCCGCCATTTTGAAAACCTGCTAGCAATTCAACAGAATGGCGACTTCTGAACATTTACTGTAACATATACAACTAAAACCAAAACAGCATTTGAAAAGTACAACCAGTCTAAATGTCGCACAAAATGTGGTTCACTAACAGAGGTGGTCCACTTACAAATACTTTGTAATATAATTTTAAAATATTCCTTATATTTAGTTTTCTGAATATCGGGCCCAAAACTCAAAGCTTTGTGTTCGCAGTGTTAAACACACCTTAAGTGAATCGTGTGATTGTCAAGTTTTAATTGTTCCCAACTTGAAGGTGAACTGAAATGGTTTTTTACTTCCTAGTTTTCTTCAATAAACTTAACGATAAAGTAAATAGAAACAGTTTGTCACTTCCCGTTTCTTAATCCGACGAATATTGGCAGACGAATGTAAATAAAACCAAGGACACATTATGCTGAACAGGACTATGCACTATGTGAAACCATGTTCAGTACTAGGTTTGGACGCCAGGTGGCGTCCACATACCGGTACACGATATACCGGTATACGATACAATACCGGTACAGCCGGTATTGTATCGTGTATCAAAGGCGTGCTCGAACTGTAGCTTGAACCGCAACGTTCGACAAAACGTTCGATTAGCACAATTCATACATGCAAAGATTAAGAATAAAACTTACGCCAGTATTTTTATCGCTTCCTCAGTCTTTCGTGCATTGTTTCGTGCGCCTCGGTCCCAATTAACCATCTTTTAGCAAGGACCACACCTACGACCGCTCCTACGACCGCACCTACAACCGCACCTACGACCGCTCCTTCACGAAAATCGCTCCAACAACTACCGGTACCGGCAAATTCATCCGGTACGATTTGCGGTAACCCCGCAATGACGTCAGCACGGACGTTTGGGTGCCAGCCAATCACAACTATGGCACACTCGCCCAATGTTAGAGAATTATATTTGGGAGTGCAGTGTCCTGAACCGTAAGGTAGTATAATGTATCCATTGATGTGTCCTTGCATACGCGATAATCTGCACGAATATTGTCCATGGCGGCTTGCCATACAATAAATTCTACGCGCGCGCGCCAGAAATGAACGTGTTTAAATGCTCTTATCTGATTGGCCGATGCCTTCCTCGCTTACGATTGGTACACATAAGCCACGCCCCCGGCGGCGCGATTGGCCATATCCCGGAAGCACACGTCGCCTGTTTTCGGTTTATGCCTTCGAGTATCCGTATTTATTTGTAAACAACAAGTGGGTAAAATTCTTAAATTTTACAAAGCGATGGCGCTACATAGCGGATATTCACACGAAGTAACGAGATCATGGCAATCGTCGAGAAGTCGTTTGAACGCCGAGAACCTCATGTACCCGGTTTTCGTAATGTGAGTTTTATAACGTAAGATGACGTCATCCATGACATGTCGTGATTTTAATTTAAAATGTCTATCTCCCCAGAGACGAAGACGATGTGCAAGAAATAACGAGCATGCCCGGGGTGTCCAGGTACGGAGTTGATCAGCTGATAATTGCATTACGACCTCTGGTCGAAAACGGACTCCAATCGGTTCTCGTTTTCGGTGTACCCAGCAAAATTCGAAAGGTGCGGCTCGTGTGACGTAATCGCGCGCCGAATTTGAAATTTTAAAACGATTTCCGATGATTTCTTTCGATTTAAAAGGATGATCGAGGAAGTGGCGCCGACGATGACAGCACACCTACCATACAAGCTGTCAAGAAAATGAGGCAAACGTTTCCAAACTTGCTGATTGCATGTGATGTTTGCCTTTGCGCTTACACAAGCCATGGCCATTGTGGTATATGTAATTCAAATACAGTTGTTGCAACCTGTCAATCATGACGTTTTCATCTATACACTGATGTATAGATACAAATTACATTTGCCATTTCTCAATGCAGGCATTCTTAGAGATGATGGGTCAGTGGACAACGAAGCCAGCATTCGCAGGTTGGCTGCAGTGGCACTTGCGTATGCCAAAGCCGGTAAACTTTCCCATTTTTAACTATTTATTTATATTTCCAAACTGTTGGACAAGTTGATATTATTTCTGCGGCGGATCACAATTAGTAATTACATTTTAATTACACTACTTACCATTTTCACACTCAACACGTTTACATTACCACATAGTGACTTCCGATGTATTTACTTCCACAATTTTTATATCCATTCGACTCCGTGCTCATCTCTCAAACATCCTGTCCTATGTTTACGTTACATATTGCTTAATGGTTCTCTTCCATTAGCTTTATAGCATATTGTTGCATGCTCGCTAACCGCTCCCAACATTCCTCATTACATATCTTTACCGTGTTATTGTACCGCACCCGAAATTAAATCAGCGTGTTCAGAATTTCATCATGTAAAGTTCAGTGGTCCATAGTGCCTACGAAAGTCAGATTAAACAGTTAATACATACATCGTGTGGACTCCTACTTCATTTGGAATAATATGCGATATAGCGGACAACAACCAAGCAACCGCTATATTTCTATAACTGAAAGTCCAAGGGAAGTGGGGAAAAAATTTCCAGATATATATCGATAATTTCAGTTAAAAACTTCCATTTATAGACAAATTTTAACATGGGAAGAATCCTAATGTAGGTGATCTTGGTTGGGAACAAAATAATGTCTTTATCTATACAAAATTCCAGTTATCCCGTTATATCGAGGTCTGACTGTAATTCATACGGTTATTTTGCTCGCTGAAGGATGCCACGTCGTTGCGCCATCAGACATGATGGATGGACGCGTGAAGGCTATCAAGGAATTATTGGTGGCCAACGATCTTGGAAGCAAAGTATCTGTTCTGAGTTACGCTGCAAAATTCGCATCTTCCTTTTACGGTCCGTTCAGAGATGCCGCAAGGTCGGCCCCTGCTTTCGGCGACAGGAAATGTTACCAGTTACCTCCCGGCAGCGGTGGCCTGGCTCTTAGAGCAGTGGTACATATAGTATATTTATTCATTTACAATTTGCCCGATGCTTTGAGTTTTCAAATTATCGATTCATTAAATGTCACGATCTTTAGCAACGAGATGTTGACGAAGGAGCCGATATGCTGATGGTCAAACCGGGAATGCCGTACTTGGACATCGTAAAGCAAACCAGGGATCAGGTAGTTTAAGTCCTGTAAAGTTCTTATTATACAGGAGACAACCAGCCGTAATAGAAATCTACATCCTTTTAGTTTCCAAATCATCCATTGTTTGTGTACCAAGTATCTGGTGAATATACGATGCTAATGCTGGCCGGAAATGCAAATGTATTGGATCTGAAAAGAGCAGTGCTGGAAGCTTTAACCTGCATGAGACGTGCTGGTGCAGATGTTATCATCACATATTTCACACCTTTGCTGTTGGAATGGTTGAAATGAATTTAGCGTAACTTCAAATATTTATGAACAAAAAATCTCGTAAATGTACCGACTGTGTAATGATTGCAATCTGCGTAAGAAAATATAACACGGTTTCTGGGGTTTTACACCATGGGTTTTTAAACTTTATATATCGTTCCTTGTTCAAGTTTATTCACAAGTTTGACTAGTTGTAGTTGTACAAGATCATAATAAAATATTAAATTGTCTTTCTAATTATTATAGCTTTAATCTTTAATATAATGGGTATGGTGATGAAACTCTCATAATCATTAAATATCATTATGATTATAGCTTTAATCTTAATGGGTGTGGTGATAAGACTTATTGTTGGGTAATTGGCAATTTGCACCATTATATTGTATAACTTGTTTATGCTTTTGTGGCAGATATATTATGCCTACAGTTAAAGAAACGCTTTTTGTAGCTTAGTTGTTTACAGTATGGCATACCACAGCATTGTTTATGTCTGATGTTTGCAAGTTGCCCTCTGTCCATATAGCGCCTCATGGGCACACCCTATTTTGTATTATCTACATTCATTAGTTCCTCAAATAATAAAGTGCTGACCAGTCGCAACAAAATAGTGTCCGCATAAAGCTTGAGAATCTGGAGCATGCACCAAGTCATAATCTAACACTTATAATCATTAAACTTGGGGAAGATTAGAAAAGTTCTCGCCGTTTCTGATCACCAAAGATTTGCTGAATTGTAAATCGGTTTAAAATAAACAGTAAAGTGAATATTTTGAGAGAGCAAATGAACATTCCAAATTGTACTCGCAAATAGAGTAAAAGTAAGGTTTCGAATTTTAGATAAATATATTGTCTATAATAGAAAAAAGTTTGATCAGTTGCCTTTAATAAATGACAATATTTGATCCGATTTGAAAGTTTGCTATTGAACCACAAATGTGTTGAAATTGGAGAAGTTCAGGTGAACGCGCTGCAATAGTTCATTTGTTTTGGAACAGCCTGTTGTTTTGTGTACATGTTAACAAAATGTTAACACAAATTAAATAAAGTTCCGAATAAACATTTCATTTAAAAATACGTTTTCAAACCTATGGGTTTTAGATACACGTCAACTTGTTTATTCCACGTGAAAATGTTATCTTTTGTATACGAACGTACGGGACAGAAACATTTAATCAATACTAGGATTTTTTGGCGTAAACAATAAATAGTTTGGCACACACCAATTAAGAGCAGATAACAGCCAAATTGTAAAGGGTATTCTCAAAAACATGGAAGCACACAACACAATTGGAATATTCATCAACTAGACAATTCTCTAAATTAAATGGAATAATGTATAACACGTGTAAAGCTGAAACAATGCAACAACCAGCTCCTGCGTATATCACTATATATGTGTTTGTACATATATTACATCGAACATACAATCAATCCCTTATTGCATTTTTTGTTTTCCGCTAGCATCAGTTCAAAACTTTCTTGTTATAACCTTCCTTCACGTGTCAAACACGATGATTACTTAATTTTCTTGTCTTCCTCAGCTACGTTGTTCGTGGTACCTTCGGACGTTTCCTCAAGTACTCGCAACATCATCGATCTCACCGTATCCGTCAATTCACTTACGTCCTGCGAACCCAACCCGGTCGTGGACACCGGTGGCAGAATCGTAACTGTAACGTCCCCTATATTAAAATATTAATAGAATCGAATCAACAACTACTTCTACAAACTTCAACAAGATTTCAAGTTACCGGTTACCGTACCGGTTTGAAACAGCTGATGCTTGCTGTTGTATATATGCGAGTACGATGAGAAGACGATGGGTAATATCTGAAACTGAATTAAATATTTTTGTAAGATTGTAATTGTGTATTATGTATGGTCAAGTTCCTCAAGTTGTTATACCTGCCCCTGGACCGCGATGTGGAAAGCACCTTTCTTGAACGGAAGCATGGCGCCTTTCCTGTTACGCGTTCCCTCCGGGAATATCCAAACTTTAATCTGCAACGAATCACCCTTCAATAATGAATTCTAATGAATTCTCGTGAAAATCTTAAATCAGCAATTTCGGTAACTTGTTTCTCTTTCAGGTATTGAACGGCGTCGTTGATGGTGTTTCGCGCTTTGTCGCTGTTCAACCGGTCGATGAAGATGGAGCCGGACAACATGGCCAACAAGCCGAAAGGTCCCGCGTACCTAAGTTCCTTCTTCACCATTGAACAACACCTGCGAAGCGAGGGCCACACTTCCATCATTCCTGCAAATACAAGTACGCAAAAACCACAATTTTACTTATACGGCACAAACTGCGTAATTTAATTTAAAACGTGTCCTTTAAATTTGTTCACCGCAATCTCTTTAATACTTAAAGGTGAACTGACACGGTTTTGTAAGGTACCCTGAAACTTAAACTACTTGCAGAAAAGTCATGAAGAAAG
>JAQIWR010002191.1:0-11677 GCA_034695945.1 Glomeris hexasticha
ATGAACAACCTTCACATCTGCATTACCCATTGCCCCTTACATAGATGAATCGACCGGTCCAAGGGGCGTCCAGTAGGGGGCGCTGGTTTCAGTTGTCATTTCGGGAGCACAGAGAACGCGACAATACTTTTGGCCGCAATTGCACATATTGTGGATATACTGCATATAGGTATTGGTACATTATAACAATTCAGTTTTATGTGACTATATGTACACAAATCTATAAAGGATCTATTTCACATAATGGCCTGCTTGTGAAAGTACAGCAGTCAATATTGCGCCAAACATCTAAAATAGGAACCCAATAAGCACAATCGCTACATTGGCAAGAATTAGTTGGATATCCAGATTCCCAGTTGGTAAAAGTAACTGCTTTTCCTGATGGAGCCCATCGGTATGTTCCTTCAAAGAGGGCATCAGTAGCTCCGATCCAGAAATAACCACCAGTTGCTAGTAAAAACCACTAGAAATATAGGATCAAACTGGTGCGCATATTGAATTCTTGCAAAATTACATGTTAGATGTTCATCGTAATATTCTTTCAGCCTAAATTGCTCGTAGTCGCTGTCAATCTTTGCTAAATACCCTCCAGCATATTGACAGTACAGACTTGCATCAGGCCATTTGTAATCCACATCCGAAAAAGTGTAGCATCCATCTCCAACTGGTATATAGAGTGGTGGACATTCAGCTTGACCAGCAGCTAGCATGAGTAGATGAATACATTTTCAGTTGGAATATTGTGATTCAGTCTTTAGCTATATAAATTATAAAATAGTTTCTTACCTACATTAAGGAGGAAAAGCAATAAGAAGATTGCGGCTTTCATTGCTACAGTATACGAGTTTATCTCATATACAGACTTGACTACTGACTTTAGATATTGTAACTTACAATTGTATAACTGATGACGATAATTAATCTATATCAAAAAACCAAGAATACGTAAATATAGATATGATATTTAATAATTTAATTGGTTGTCATGCGCTTATGCAATCAATATACATAAACACAAGCAAATGTCCTGTATATTAATTCAGATGCAATTTAACTGAAAAATAGATATTGGATCAATTAATTAATCTCTTTGTATATGGGTAACAATTAATTTGGACTCTGTAATACGTATACTTTGAGTCGATTAGTACATATATGTCAAATTGTAAATATAGTATGTATTATTTGAGTGTTTTTCAGCATTGTATTTGTGGTCCATGGTCTAATATTAGGCTAATGTAGTTAAAACAATAATTATTGACCATTGCTAGCTATATGTTACAGGCAAACGCGTCACTCAGGCAATGATGCCATTCCCTAGGCAAAGCTGTCATAAAAACACCGTAAAACGCCGATTGCGCGTTAACTAAGCGTTTCATCAAAACATTAGCGCGAACCTAAATTGTTCGGGTGCTCGAATTACATATTATAGTCTACTTTGCGAAATTTTCGGAATCTTCGGTCAGGTTTATTAACACACTTCGTCATAATTTACATGATCGTCGATCACGTAAGTGACGTTAATAAACGAGATCGAAGTTTCCGAAAATTTCGCAAAGTATGTAATTCGAGCACCCGAACAATTTAGGTTCACGCTAATGTTTCGATAAAACGCTTAGTTAACGCGCAATCGGCGTTTTACGGTGTTTTTTATGACAGCTTTGCCTAGGGAATGGCATAACTGCCTGAGTGACGCGTTTGCCTGTAACATATATATATATATATATTGGTCTGAAATTAATTTAGATATTAATGACTATATAGGAAAGTCGAAGCTTCGTTTATTAAATCGCATCAAATTACATTTTGCACATTTTTGTGCACAATATTGCATGTCATTTTAATGCTATATATATATACCTACGATATTAATAATTATAGAGACAACACCCGATTCTCTCCCATTGGCTTATGATATTTTTGCCAACAAATATAGGCCTAACAAAAGAGTGCTATGCTAAAAATGCAATGCTGAAACTTTTTAAAATTAAAACTATTTATGACAATGAAATACGAGCCTTAAATGGTTTCCAATTATTTAATTTCAATTTATGGACACGCATGGTGTGATAAATATATTTATATAGTAGACACAAAATAGTGGTTGGCCATGACATTTCCAACTTAAAACCATACAACTACGTTTACAAATAACTATGCATATTACCTGAAGTAATTGAGGTTAACAAGTTGTTTAACTCACTGTCAGTACAGATTAATTGTCAAGAGTCCATAGTTTAAAATGCAGTGAATTACGATTATAATTTAAATTAAAGAGCTGATCAAGTATAGAATACAAATGATTTACCTTGGATATACATTAATTGCTTTGAGTATACAATGTAGATAACAATTAGTTATCCTGCATGGTTGATGTAACAAATTAATAACCTAATTATAAATTTTTCAAAGAAGTTGCATACTCATGAGTTTAATGACAATTTTAAGAAACAAAACTTACTCTTGTTGAAATTTAAACAGTTGGGAATGCCTATATATTTTACATATATAATATGTACTATACAGGGTGAGTCAAAAGTATATAGTTCCATGCATTTATTTCTGAAACGGTGTGGTGCACAATGTTCCTGTTTCTTTATGGAATATAGAAGTGATGTGGGGAATCCGAATATCATATCGCACATGACCTATGACGTCATCGTCAAGATTATTTTGATTTTATCTGTTTAACCGTATAGCAGATAGGGCCCTAGTTCAAATTTGAAAGTTGTAGGGGACCATAAAATTAGTCTAATGAGCAATGTGTCATAATTTCTGTGTTACACTGTGAATTTATTTGAAGATGACATCATATGTGACGTGTGATATGAAATTTGGATATTCCGTAAATCACTTCCCAATCCGTACACGAACAGCAACAACCCGTACCAAAACATTTCAGCAATTGTTGACATTAACCACGTTTCAAAATGTCTGTAATACACAGGATTTAAGTCCATTTTTCTGTGTCCTATGAGGGGCAGGTTCCCTGCATTACCTTCATCAATATGACATGCAGTGAAAACCACATGCAGGGAAGCTGCTAGTAGGCTATAGCACCGGATAGGGATAAATGCAAATAAATTCACAGTGTAACATAGACATTATGAAACATGCATGGTTCATTAGACTAATTTTATGGTCCCCTACAACTTTCAAATTGGAACTAGGGTCCTTACTGCTACGGTTCAATAGATAAAATTGGAATAACCTTCATGATGACGTCATAGGTCACTTGCGATATGATATTCGGATTCCCCACATATCACTTCCAATTCCATAAACAAACTGGGGCATTGTGCACCTCACCGTTTCAGAAATAAAAGTATGGAACTATACTTTTGACTCACCCTGTATAAAATCATGAGTGCTACACAATGAAGATAATAATTTTACTACTTGAAGCGTCACTGCACAATTAAATTTTAATGCAGTTTATATGAATAAACAAATAATTTGTGTGTATGTATTTCCGGCGAAATAATGGTTTTCTAATTCAGTGCAGCTTTGACATATATTGTTTACCGATTATATGGTTAATATGTAATTTTTTTATCTATTCATTGTTCCAAATGGCTTTTTGCATTTGCAAATTTCGAACAGCTTCATTTATCTTCATCTGATATACAAGACTCGGGGAACATGATTTAAAGTTAATAGTGGATGCACTTTTAATCTGCATCTTTTTTGGTGCGTCATCTGGTTTCGAATGTGAGAAACTCCTTCCGCTTACTTGCTTTGCACGCGTGATAAGTAGGCTTATACTGTATAAGCCACATTTATTACAAGGAAAAATATAAAATATGTACATTTCTGATAACATTCGAAATTATAGTACATTTTAGATCTAATGTTATTCGCACCATGCAATATTTATCATGCCTCAGCATTTCTTTGATATATTGCATTTTGTCAATTTTGCGTCAAAACTGATATAATACAGTAAAACCTGTCCAAGTGGACCACTCATTGTCGCACAAAAAGTGGTTCACTTACGAAGGTGGTCCACTATAACAAAAACTTAAATTTTAATAAAAGTCAAAATATTCTATACTTTGAGTTTGGCGAATATCAGGCCCAAAACTAAAAGCTGCTAATTAACACGCGTCTAATTCCTTTTTACAATACAATAATACAATAATACAATAAGTCAGGCAACAACAGGCTATATGCCCAACTAGGTTGCCTCTGTCATGAAAGTCCTACATCCGCCCCATACTATTGAAAAACTCGTCCAAATTTTCCTTAAAACCCTAAGCTCTCGAAATATGTCATCTTACCATGTGTATAAGTTTGAAATAAATTATGAGGGCAGCTGTAACTGATTGCGTATGTATGCCTTTCATTACATGGAAGGGGAATCGAGCGCCTGTCAAGTCACACTGGAGTGCAGAGGGTCGCATCTTGGGCATGCGCTATATAGTTAGGGTAACTCTGTTGTCCATTGGCTTGGACCACTTTAATATAGGTGTTATGCATGTGTTACAGGCAAACGTGTCACTCAGGCAGTGATGCCATTCAGGCAAAGCTTTCATAAAAACACCGTAAAACGCCGACTGCGCGTTAACTAAGCGTTTTATTGAAACATTAGCGTGAACCTAAATTGTTCGGATGCTCGGATTACATATTATAATCAACTACGATTATGAAAGTTGTGAAAAGTTGATTATAATATGTAATTCGAGCATCCGAACAATGTAGGTTCACGCTAATGTTTCGATAAAACGCTTAGTTAACGCACAATCGGCGTTTTACTGTGTTTTTTATGACAGCTTTGCCTAGGGGATGGCATCACTGCCTGAGTGACGCGTTTGCCATGCTGTATACACATGCATGGTATTGCACTGAAGCTGTAATTTTTGGTCCAGACCCATTTTGAAAGGTGGTCCAAATAGGAAGGGTAATGTCCATGGCAAATGCCAAGTTCGGATATAATTTGGCCCACATGAGTAGGTGGTCCACTTAAGGGGGTCCCACTTAGACAGGTTTTACTGTATACTATACTAATACTATATATATGAACGTCACTATAGTGACTCCATGCAACAGGTATACCACCAGACAGTGCATGCAAATTTATATAATTTATAATCATATATCGTAATAAATCCATATATATATATATTGCAATTTTATTTGCGAGATGTTTTCAAAATACAGATTAGGTTTAACAGTTTGATTATAATTCTATAACATGAAATAACGTTTTGTTCTTATAATAAAATATATTATTGTTTACTGAAATGAACACCGTGCAGACCCAATATATTCAACAATCAAATCCATTGTTTCGATTTACTCCAGGAATAACAATAATAGTGAATTTCTCTCCAGGGATATTTTTAATCGCACAGAGCTCCACTTAATTTTTCGTAGATTAATAACACATGCAGTAGGCCCCCCTGTATAAATTGCAAGCAAAAAATAAATAGGCCTTTAACTTTGTTGACGATCTCATTGTGATATTATGTTAGAAAACACATTGGTAATTGCATGTATGCAAACATGCATGTGCATGCAAAAGGTTTCGGCCATTACTGCATTATATATACATTCAAACAATTTCGATATATGTGCATGCATAACAATTATGAAACTTTTCTTCAATAAGCAGATATTATATGTAAAATTGCATGCACCTGAAATATTTTTTAAAACATATTGAACTTAATATACATATAATATAGTATACATATACTAATGTAGTTATTATTTAATTCTGCGAATTACACGCGAGCGAATCCATGCGTTTACTCGTGCATGCTCGTGCAATCACAAGCGATTGCATTGCTTTGATTACATGAGTAAATGCAACATGGAAAAGGCTTACTTGTTTATAAGTATATTGACATATTTTGATTGCAGATATAATGGAAGTCACTTTTCATTATATATACATGCATGACGAATGTAAAATTTTTCTACGTTATATGTATGAATGAAGGCAAAAACATTTTTCTGTTTATGTAGGTATTGATAACAAATCAGCAGGAACAATCACGAAAAATTTAATAACGTTTAATTCCATCATCGGAATAATGCATGGGATAATTAAATTCAATCTGTAATTCCTAATGGATATAGTTCATCTAATTATTGCTATTATATATAAAGTGCAATTTGTGAATTGTTTATTGGCTGCTATATTGTTATAAGAAATTTGTCAAGTTTACACTATAACTTAGCATAATATATATGTAGTAAAACCAACAAACATTGCATTGCAATTTCACTAAAATAAGCAACTTAAGCGAAATTTATTTCCGGGACAATTGTTCTTGTCAGTAAAATGTATAAAATATGCAAAGTTTTCAGAGCATTTAATTAAGCCTATTTATTTGTTCGTCAATTTAATTTTACACCTATATACACAGGTGTAAAACTTTATGTCGACTTAAAAATGACGTTTAAAGAATAAACCTAATTTGCAGCTCAAAGTTTAAGTTACAATACAAAGACATGACAAAGAATTAATTCCGTCATTCACTCAGATATGTATATGTACAAAGGTGTTCGTCGCTAAAAAGACGAAAGAGCGATCGAAGCGCCCTCTAAATATCTGCACACCGCTAAAACCGCCTCCACAAGTTTGCAAGAAAAGTTGCAGCTGTTGCTGTGTGGCAATGGATACATGTAAGTTGCATTTTCTTTGACAGATGCTGCACATGCAGCATTTGCGAAGAGTTTATTCTGTTGTAGCTGAAGCAACTTTTATGCATGCAGAGTATAAAAGCATGCAGTAAAGTTGCAACCTATATTCAGGCGATCACCATGACCCCTGGTGTCAAGATCCACACCGATACCGTCATATTTACTATTGCAAGAAACTATAAACAAGTTCATTATTTCGGCAATTGTCTGCTCACATATATAACATCTTATATATAGGGGTACCCACACAAAAGTATAAAACAACAACAATACTGCACATAAGCCTATTAACTAAACATTATTCCTATTATCAATGTAAATCTCACAGTAACAACTGAAACCGTTTTGAAATCATTGTATGTATTTTCCATATAGGGAAATATTTGATAATAAAAGAAGGCTTAAAAAGTTAACCCTAACCGGCACAATGCTTCTGTAACAATGCAACTTTTTGGAGCACCACTTGACTTAAACAATGTGGCAATTATATTAGTACAATAATAATTAATTTTTTAAAAATGTTTTGAACGCTCATAAGCATTGAAAGCACTTTATTACAATGCATGACATAAACATGACGTATTTTACTCTTTTTGACAGCAAAATTAATGAATAGTCCTACTTTTGACACGTTACGTGTGTGGCAATACAAAATCCCAATTCAAAGAAAATAGACCTAAATAGTATATAGTTGATTTAAATTATAATAAAAACATTATTGCATGTAGTATATCAGAATAAATTATAGGCTACGAATTTGACAGATTAATATTTCTCAGGTTATTTTCCTCTAATCACAATTTAATTAGTTGTGCAAATTTCATTTTCATTATTAATTTACTCTTACAGGATTGTCATTTTCCTACCCTGATGAGATATCTTAATTGCTCACATTCTACTGCATGCTCGCATATTGCACTACATGAACCTGTTGATAGAAGTTATTTGTATATTTATAACCTGAAACAAATACTATTACACTTACAAATCCATTAACAAATTGCAATGTTACAGCAGTTATCGTTGCAAGACTAACTTAATTCAGTCCTGCATATTGTAGAAATATGAATTCATGGAACAGATATCTTCCATGCATCCATGGAATGTCCTAAGGAATTCTTTACAGAGCATTATGGGAGCCTATTTGAATTAGCTTCCTCCCACATGTGCCAAATCAAAACACTTTCAAAGGGGATCATCCATTTCGGACGTTATATAGAGCTGCACGTAGTACCACACGCGTATGCCACAACCGAAACAGTGGATATTTAACAAAATTATGTAACTCATCTAAATGCATATACGAACTGGCAAGTGAACAGAGTGGACTAACTCACCACGTCCATGACGAGCCTGCCGTTGGCAGGGTGCCTTAGCCGCGCCCTCATGTCCACCGATTGGTCTCCGGCGTTCCTGTGCACTGCAAGGCCTCCATTACTGTTACCACTGTTACCATCCCTACCAGTACAGCTTACCACACCGATACTAGACACACTGGAGGCAACTCGGGCAATGGCAGTGTGGGCATCTGCGCTGACCGGTGTCGAAGCCAGCACCGGTACCGGTGTCACTGTTTGTGCCGGTGTGGTTGCCGTTGACTGGGATGATGTAGTTGCACCAGGACCAGTAGCAGGGGTACAGGCAGCACCTCTAACTCTGTCTCTGAGGTCTGCTTCAGCCTCGTTGGCTAGAAGCATCACATCGTTGCAGTTAGGGTCCGAAGATAGCGGGCTGTCACTGGGGCTCGAGTGCAGGCTAGGGCTGGGTGTGAGACTACGGCTGGGGCTTCGGCTAGAATCAGGCCCTGAAGAGTTGGGCATTGCTGTGCCTGTGATGGGGTTGTTGCTGTTGTTATTGGTGGTGGTGGTGGCGGTGGTGGTGTAGTAATATCGCAGAAGACGTCCGTACCAGAGGCTGTCGTCGATGTCGATGCCCAAGCTGTTGTTCCTAGTGGGTAGGAAGGGTAGGGGTGGTGGGCGAGAGCCCGCATGGGCATAGCTGTCAACAGCCACGTCGGAAAGGTCCAGGATGCTGTTGCTGCTGCTGTTGGCCCATTGGGCCACACAGCTTCGGCCCGGCCAGGTGGACACGCCTATCGCTGTCGTTCTCCTCTTCTTAAAGTGCCACCACCAACTTGAGCTGCCTGAGGATCCGAGTGCTTCAATCTCCTCCCGGTTCAGTTTGACGTCTGATTGTCCACTGCAAGCTCCAGCTCTATCAACATCAGGCCTCCTGTCCGATTGGTCCCATCGAATGGGCACACTTTACATCGGCAGTTGTCGCGTTTAGTTGCTTTTACGTTCGAAGAAACTTAAAAGACAGGGAAACCCTAGGTTGTGGAGAAGGTCCTTGCACTGTCCAACCTCGTAATGTGGAGAGGTCTTATGCTGGAGAACCACTTACTTTGGGGAGACCCTTAAGTTTTGGGAGTCTTTGCGCTAAGGAATCTTCACGTTAGCGCGGAGTCCTTGCATTTGGAAAGGTTTTACGCTGTCAGAGCTTTTATACTCAAAGTGTCCTTACGTTGGGAAGTCTTCACAGCAAGGTCCTACCCTGGGAAGACCTTAGACCACGAAGTCCTTTCGCGATGTAAGCCGTATCAGCGCGGTGGCCACTCCGTCACGCGGACTGTTCTGCTACAGAGGCCCTTTTGCTGCGAGGTCTGTTCTACAATATGAGGCCCTTTCCTCGAGGTGACCTTGCCGCCAGGGACCTTTACATAAATATATGAACCACACACACCTCTACCTCTATCTTGTTCGGAAAGTGGAAAAGTTACGAGATGACGATAACCACCGTGTGTCCACCGAGTTCACTCGTGTCCCAGGTAAGTTGGGTACGTGGTGTCCAACCCCAAATGCTGCGTCTTCAGATCCGCTTCGCCACTCTGCCACCAATGACAGCCGAGTTGTCAGTCGGGACGGTGTGGGCAAGCACCTCTCTCGTCTTTCTGGCAATACTGTTCTTCAGTCGGGTTGGAAGACTCGTTTTCTGGTCCTCCTCCCTCACTGGTTGTCTCGTCGATGTTCACTCGCGACTGGCACGCCTCTTTTCTCTCTTTCTCTCTCTTTTACACCCCGTCACACAGCAACACAAAAAATCCGCCTCGTCCTCCCTATTTCCGACACTTACTTGGTTCGCCAAGGCTATCGCAATGTGAACGCAGCAGTACTTGGATTTTTTCTTTTCTCACTTGTGATATCCCACTTTTGGGTGTACGTAGTAGTCCTATATATTCTTCACTCACTTTTAAAAGTGCCACATTGTCTCCTTGCTTACCCCCAAAAAAATGACACTATTATCCACTGCAGTTTTTGGGGGGTGGGTCAACATACACAGAGTGGTGCAGGTTGAGATGTTGCTTCAGCAATGCCTCAAGTCGTTCTAAGGCCAACTGAGTGAACAGAGCTATACAGCTTCCAATAGGGGAGGTTGGTGTTAATGATCAGTGGCAGAGTGAAGAGGGAGAAGAAGCGGAAGGGGAGGAGGTGGAGGAGGTGGAGGAGGAGGAGGAGATGAGAGAACACGTGCTCCTCCGCAGATCGACTCGTCCGAGGGTGTGATGCTGGATCATTGGGTGAGAGGCAAACGCAGTGAAACACATGCCAACATCGATATGATACAGAAGATACTCTACACAGTAGTTAATCCAGCAAAGTTGGTGCAGCGGTGGACGTTGCGCAATAACAGGTGGCGCCACAGGTGCTCGGAATGCCGGGATTTTTAACTATACTCTTCTTCTTACGCTCCTGGATAAGAAGTCATCGAGAAGGTGTGTAAAAGGTGTTGGAGTGGAGCGTGGAGCGGTGTCAGAGTGTGTCCAGCCAGCGTTGAGACGGAGCGTAGACTGTCCCAAAAAGAGAGAGCGAGATAGAGAGGAGCTGCACTGCACTTTTCGGCTTTTGGGAGTGCACTTTGCTGCCGGTTCACCTCCTCTCCCACCCCCACCCTGCTCTGCCCACCCCCTGGGTGCGTCATTTTGCTCGGTCGCGTCGGCCACCACTCGTGAAAGCGACGAAGGCCGAGAAAAGCGAACCACAAGGAAACGCGCCCCCTCGTGAGAGAAAAATCAAACTCGAATATTCAAAGGGAGTTTGCATGTGCAGCTAGAGGTGCAAGATGTTATTGGCCAATTCGAACCACCGCATGCAACTAAAAAATGCAAATTACATTACGAAAGCACAGTTATTATTTCAGAAGAAGTATTATTTACATAGTTGACTCGATCTGCAAATATAACACGTTATTTGTATTATATCATTGAGAATTTATAGATATATTATAGTAAATACATTTTACAGGAAGCAAAAGTTATGTTTCTATAATTTAGTATGGGTACCAGTTGTGTTGAAAATTTAATTGGAAATAGTTTCGGCATTTTTAATACGTAACACGAAAACAATATTAATGTATTCATATTTTTATATTACTAAAACAGTAATAAATAACAATTGAATTATGA
The DNA here is from genome assembly GCA_034695945.1 of Glomeris hexasticha. Classification (NCBI taxonomy): domain Eukaryota; kingdom Metazoa; phylum Arthropoda; class Diplopoda; order Glomerida; family Glomeridae; genus Glomeris; species Glomeris hexasticha. Next base: position 11,114 of record JAQIWR010002191.1, read on the forward strand.
CTGAAATAAAATGTTAATGTGGCACTCAGTACCAAAATGGGAACGATAAAATACAAATTAATTAATTTTAAAGATACTTAAAATATGTAAATTAGCTATTGTCAACAAACAGTATGTGTAAATATCTGCCGACCAAAAGTCCATATACATTATTATATGCATTATTTTCGTTAAGCAGGTCTAAGCAACCGAACAACTTTTCCACACAAATACAATAATATGTACATGATTTACACCTTGTATTCAGAGATATTAAATGTTAGAGGACGTTTTTTAAAACTGTGATTTGCTGAGACAGAGGATATTATGAAGAGTCAAGGCCGGCTTTAAAAAAAGCCATAAGATATACAGGGTGTAAAAAAAGTCCTGTTACTGGCAATAACGTTGGCCGTAATGATTCTAGGTGAATTATGAGTATGAGCAAAGTTAGACTACACACCAAGGATCATCCAATTGTGACGTCATATGTGACCTTGAGGACCGCCAACAAGGTCATTCAAAACCTAACTTCGTTAGCTTTGCCGATAGGGGCATAGTTCGAATTTAGGAAATGTTGCCAACCAT
>JAQIWR010002192.1:0-11673 GCA_034695945.1 Glomeris hexasticha
GCCCCTCGGTTATAACGTCACCTCGGTTATAACGACATAAATTCGGTGGTCCCAAAGATGACGTTATAACCGAGTTCAACTGTATGTTAATAATTGTAATAAGATTTTTATTTTCATAATTTTGGTTGAAGATTCAATGCAGCCAATGTTTTACTTCAAACGATTATTCCAAGGCCATATATTGGTTATTATTTTGGGTTATTGCAAAATGTCATGACCCTGCATGCTTGTTTTTTTTTTTCAATCTTACGCCACGTCGCAATAAAGAAAGCTGCATTTTTTTTTACATAGATGGCAAGTATACTTGCGATTGAAAATTAGATAAGCACTTATAACAGTATAGTTTTCAATCTGTATTATTATTTTAGCCTTATGGAAATGGGAGTTTTGAAAATTCCTGAGCGACGCTTCTGCTAAAGTCTTTCATAACCCTCTGCCGTTGCGAGGCAAATCTTGTCGTAAACTCGACTGACATCCGACATATCCACAACGAAATTGTAAGTATTTAATTTATTTTTGTACATATTAGTCTCGTAGTGTAGCTCTGTCTATTTGGGTAGCAGGTTTGAGCTGATAATTTGTGAAAGAAGGAGAAAAAACATGTTGACAATGGCGCGCGCGTTCGAAAGTCGTTTGCGAATGGAATGGCGAAAAGTCGTTGAACTAGACTTCTGACTGTAGCCGATTATGGGTTTTAAATGGGTAGTGGGCAGGTAAAAAAGAGTGGGAGGGTTGCGGATGTTTTCCTTTTTTCCAGCTCTTTTTGAGTGGTGGCAAGAGGTGGTGGTGGATAAAATGTTGCAATGGGCGGGGCATGAAGTGTTGGAACGTTGTGTGACGTCACAGGGTAGCTAATGTCGATGGCCTCGTCTGTCAAGCTCCGCAAATGACCCGACCGAAAATAGGCTAAACAAAACAACATCGACCGCATTTACACGCCTCAAAATTCATCCTCAAAGTCTGAAATAGCTATGAATAATTGGTAAAAAATTCACTGCCGAAATAGGAGCACAAAACGAATTTGGACAAATCTTTACAATAATTATTATGTATATACACTTTGCCCAATTAACGAAGTTGTAACAAAATACTTTCAAGTTTAAAAAAAAAATGCGCATTAAAAGTGACTATTGGTAAATCACCTGGGTAAATTAACATTGAACCCTACTCAAAAATGTGTACATTCAGTACGTGTTTTTAGTTTAATTCTCATAAGTAGTTGAAATCCATTCGATCAATATAAAAAAAATTAACGAGCGAGCTAGTTGCATCATACCACTAGATGGCGCTCTCACATTACAAACCTACACAAAATTGTTAAATACACAGTAAACAAAATCGAAGAGCAGATAACATTGTTAATCCTTATTTTGAGTAATTCTTTTTTATTTTAAGTTTCAGGGTGAGTCAAGGAGAACTGATAGATAAAGGTAAATAAGAGATAAATATATTTTAAAAGATTTGTAGTTTGTTGATATACAATCGCTCACGTGTTCATTGAAGTACTAATTCGAAGATTAGACAACAATGATAATGGCGTTTATATATAAATATGTATGCGCCGAATGTTGATACCAAAAAATATACAGATGTCAATCACACCAATACGTACACACAAAATACATATCGTGTATCTGTGTTTGACCTACAAGTGCATTTCACGTTCGAAAGCACGATTTGAACGGGCGAACGGCACGGCCTTGCTGCCGGCTTATTATGGTGTTCAACACCAAGGTCAAGTGACGCCTCTGTTGTGACGCCATCAAACCCATTTCCGTCGCCATCCAGCTGCAACCGGATTCGCTGCGATACTCTGTTCATGACGATAACATACTATCGATATACGTTGCCCGTGCTTCTCACTTCGTCCGCTAGGGTCGCGTGTGCGCCGCACCCGTGATAAATAGGAGTAATACTATCGGTAACAGTTGAGAAATAGACCAACAAATATGATAATGTGATGGAAAATTGTCAAAAACATGCAAAGGAATATTTGGCGGAGGAAATGCTTCGGTGGATTTACTGGACAAAACGGTGCATTTTTCGCTGGAAGCGATGGTGAACGGTTGCGCCCTCTGCGAATGATGAAAGTAAACATTTGCAAGCGGGGCACGATATCGTACGCAACGATTCATTTGCCACCATCCTTTGTTGTCGGTTCGGCCGTGTACCTCTCCCACCCCCGTGGTGCTCGATTGGACACCTGTCCCAGTAGGAGGAGACATGCGTACGCCGTGATTCGCTGCTCGATTCAAATTTTGTACGACGCTGCGTTCGATTGGTGGATGCGCACCGCGTGACGTCATCGCCTCGCCCGCCTATAAAAAGCGAATCACTCGCCCGCGCAGAAAACATTCTTTCACGGACGGGGGTCGATTACGGACGTGACGACAAAACAAAGCGTGTACTCTGGGGAGCGTTGAAATTACCTGTGACGGTTGCGGCCATCGGGCTGCCGTCGGCGGCGCACTGGCTTGTTGTGGATTACTATTACCGTCATCGGCCATGGAGATGGAAGCACAGCGTGTGCTTTCCATGTCGTTGGACAAGATTGGTCGCTGTAGGCGAAGAAGACGAGAAATGAGCTTGCACAAGTCGCTTCTGGTGACAACGGTCATCCAAAAAGCGCGGATGGCCATGATGGAGGAGGACGCTTGTTACCTGGTCAACTACTACTATGGAAACGGAAGGCTACCTGATTACTACGTCCAGCAGCAGCAGCAGCAGCAGCAACAACAACAATTTGTGCAGCAACAACAACAACAGTTGAGTGAGAACGTAGTAGAAGAGGTCTACACGTCGCCACAGGACTGTTCACCGCCGGTAGTTACGCCGCCGCTTGTTATTCCGAATTCAACCCCGGCATCTCCGCAAGCAACAAGTTCAACGACAGCGAATTCAACAACGGACGAGAATACAATGGAATGGGAATGTGAGGAATCTTGTGCGATGGTGGTTTGCGATCCGGATGACAAGGAAAACGTTGCGCCGGCGGCGCGAGGCGTGAAGCGGACTAGACAGACTTTGGTGATGTCCGCTAGCGGGAGCGCCGCCGTTGATGATACTTCGTGCGTAATGGCTGCCGCTGCGGCCGAAGAAATGGCCAAGCGGCTCAAAAAGAGTTCGTGGTCCTCTTCGGCGGTGGAAGATTCAACAGTGACGAACACTTGCGAAGATATGCTCAGGCTCGCTACACGCACCGCATCGCTACCGATTCAGATTGCATCGCCAGATCTCTGTTGCAAACAAGCGATGGACGGTTTGGATTTGGGCAATACGAGAGCTGTATTGGCGATGGCGGTGTGATGATGACGTCACAACCAGAGGTTACGTGACGGTACGTGAGGATCTCCCCGCATTGGGCCAAAGGCCGGTTTTGACATTGCCCATGTGGCATCGGCGAACTGATATGCAATATTTGCATGATTTTTGGTTTGTTTATTCTTGAATATGAGACAATCGATCGAAATGCATAGGAACTATTTTTGTAATTGTGTGTAAAAACATGCGCGCATGGTGACTTGTTCTCCGTTGCACTCTGTTCTAAGAGTTGCTGACCTTTTTGCAATAGCTTTTTTGGACGATGTTATAAATATTGCGATGATTGCGACAATATATGGCGATATATTATATAATATTATAATATACATATATTATATTAAAAAAATGAATGATTGGAGATCTGATTGGTTGTGTGTTCTTTGGCTTTGTACCTATCGACTGGTTGACGCAATGGAGGTGAGTCAGTCGTGACGTCACGCGCGGAGTGATTTCATCGCTTCGATGGCGGGTGGACTCTGTTTCGGATGATTGGGAAGTACGCGGACTTATCATTTATTTTTAATCTCCCGAATACGTTTTTAGTAAATTGAATAGAGGATTGATAGACAATAGCTATGACGAGGGTAATAATAGTGCAGCAAACGCACACACATTTGTTTGTACCTGATTATACACTTCATAAGGTTTACATTATTAGGTCCATTAATTAGTTATGAAAAAATAAATAGACCGGGCCGGCATTTGTTTGACGGTGCAAATACTGGAACTCGCGACACGCCATACTTTTCGTAAAATGCCGGTCGTTGCCTTCATTCTGTAATGGAAGACCGGTCTTATTATTGACGGTGGAGGGGGGAGGAGTGTGTTGCGTGAACGCAAGTTGTGCCACAACGTGACCAGTTATGAACCGTTTTCTAATAATAATATTCATTTTTCAATCGTACTCGTCTGTCAACAGTATTTTCGGGTTGAACAACTAGGAAACTGAACTGGAACGTTTCCTATTATCATTTGCTTATCAACATTCATCATATGAGACGCCATTTTTAGCTATACTATCATTGGCGAGTTTTAGCCATTTTTCGTCACACAAATTGCGTGCATTTCCCAAACTTGGAAAAAGAAATCGTTAGCATAAACAAACAGCACGTTTTTCAAGATTAAAATATGAAAGGACGTTCGGCTCTTTTTACAATGAGAAGGTAATCTCATTTAATGATTTTTTTGTTGTAATTTTCCCCCTACTTATGAGAAAAACAAGTACCCATACCGGTTGCTGGGACATTTCCGGGTATTGTTTCGATTGTGCGCCGAGAAATGGGAGTGGCTTGTCTGTTAATTTTCCCACAAAACGAGGACGATGTTGCCCGTTTCAATTGTAAAAAAATGTTCATAATAATGTTTAAAAAATAGAAAGTAAACGGTGTTTTTGTGAGCATATTGTCGCTTTCTGTGCATTTTTTGAGCGCAGCTGTCCTCAATGCCAAATGATTCATTGAAATCACGTGACTGGTGAGTAATCGATACGCGATTACATCGGATGCTACGTGGTGTAAATTCATATCTACGTTTTGTTGATAATTATTTTAAATCTGAAGTTAAGTTTGCACGCGTAGTATAGTAATTAATAAGAAACGTGGCCCTGTTGTTTGTAGCCGGAGGTGACGTAATTGTTGACAACTGTTGGGGTAAGGTAACAAAGACGAGCGGCTGATACTATCGATACAGTATCGATATTGTAGCCTGAATAGTGGCGGTTGACCTCGCAACTGCGTTCCTGACCTAATTTGCAGCGGTTCGAAAAGTTATCACGTTAACATTTATATGTTTGTTTTTACTCTTTCACACAACTCCGTTTGCTTTTGGTTTTAGCAATTTAGTAATATTGCGATCGTAATAAATAATCGAATTTACAAACTTCTAAAAAGTAATTTCTGCAGAGCAGAGTTGGTTAAAATACAATTATTCTATACACAAATTGCGGTAAATATTTATTGTCATGTACAACTTCGAGTAAACTTATTAGAATTATGGAAAATCCAAACTGGAATAACATGTTCAGAATTTATGAACCAGAATGTTTTAAAAATATTACCGTACGCAACATGTAGATTGCATGTTAGTTTATTGTAGAACTTACGAAAAATACATATAACGATTGTGTTTATTAATTATACAAAATTTGGAGTGAAAACCTGCTGAATATTTTTACCTATACTATTTGTATGTGATTTAGTAGTTGCTTTGACAATTTGTTTTATTATTATTTTTATTTAATACAAAATTTCCAAGTGAGTAATGCCGCAATTACCTGCAACCAATTTGTTAGCAATCTAGCCAAACAAATTCCTCGGTATATACCATTTAACGTTGGGGGACTTTTTCAACAGTGTTTGCTCTTTTTTTTTGAAGCACTTGGGGGTGGTGAGGTCTAGTAAGTAGAGCGTCGCAGTCAGTGAACCTGTTTGGTTCGGTGCAACGCACTTTCTGCTCCGGAAACACTTTTCTCTTCTTGTAATTTAACGTTTTTCCATCGATTAATTTACCGTTTGTAATCGTTATAAAATATACGCTTTAGTTACTTTACTAGCAACCAGGTATGTATATTTGCTTATTTCGCATTCATAATAGTCTTCGTTTTTCGCGCTAGGTGTCGCCCCTTTGTCGTCAGTGACGTCACACTGTCCCTGACCGAACCGAGTCTGCAAAGAGGGCGACGGCCTCCACTTTTTTCTCTGGCCTCTGTGCGGACTTGTTTTTTTTATTATTATTACTGAATAATTTAAAGTAGTAGTTTTAACTTTTTTACCTTTCTGAAAATGTGAAATGTATTTTTTTTTAAGTTTTTTCGTTCCAGAGTTGAAGCAGACCGGTTCACACCCGAATTCTAGTGAGGAAAGTTGTTGATGTGGGAGGAAACAGGATGACTGCTTTTCTTTGAAAAGTTTGCCGTTTTTGTAGAACGGTTGTTTTCATTTTAAAGATGTATTGATTGTAATATAAAAGCCTTTTGCATGTAATTGCAGCAATATTACTTATTACTAATCTGAAAAATGCTTCCTGTACTTACACTAGACGAATTAAATTACAACTAACTCATTGACCAAGTAAGAAAATCACTTATGGCAATTATATTCGTCCTTGAGTTTTTAATGTGAACGTTTATTTTGAGCATGCAAATTTGAAGTCCTTGCAAAGTAAATCTGGGTGTAAAAGTGAATTCAAGGCAAGAGAATATCACTCATATGTAATTATAAGGGTAAAAAACTATTAAATAGTTATTACGTCATTTAAAGCTAGTACTAACAATTGACTAACATTGACAATTTTATTTTTAGAAATCGTGTGCCGAAATAGTTGAATGTGTTGTCGAATTTGTACACAGGTTCAACAACATTAAAAAAATACAATATTGCTTGTTTTGAGTCACTGGGGTAGGCTTTCATGGTTTTTAGTATACATTTAATTATTTCCTAATTACGTATATGGTACTACTGTTTACGTTTTTAGCACACTTGTTTTTTGCACGCACAATAACTTTATTGTTGAACTCGCTGCATTATTTTTATTTCAGAAAGTGTTTCGTCACAAGTATGACCGATTCAAGCAGGGTTTGATGACGTCATCCGTTGCCATGACTATGCTTGACATCGATTGCAGCAGTTTCCATGGTTACGCTGTTGCGCCGCTATGCATGCGCAGGAATCTGGCGAGATTCGCGTTTCAAATTCACCGGTCACGTGACGAATCTTGCTGATTGATCCCCGAATCGATATTACTTTTTCCTTTCGCAACGGTAAACAAGTTAAAAGGCAGTTTACCCTTGTAATTCAATATGACATCGAATCCTACGTTAATCATACGCCATCTTTGAAACGGGAAGGCGAAAGTGCGGCCATCTAGCGAGGAACGTCTGAACTGGTCGGAATTTGTCTGATTGTAGTGCAGGTGAGATTTATTTAGCAGGCAAAACCCTCATTGGGCAAAACAAGCGATTTATGAATTGCAACTTTGCTTTCTGTGGTTGCACAATCTAATGTTGTCCACATTGCAATGTAGAATTTCTCACTGGCTGCATGATGTTAAATGAAAAGTGATTTTTTCCAAGGTTATTGAATACAAATGGCGTGTTCGGGGTTGGTCTATTTATATATTGTGTAATTGTTTACATAGTTTAGTTGTTTACAGGCGTTTAATCACGATCGGCGTGTATTCGAGGGATAATTCCAACGTAAAATTTGACGCCGTACTTTACTGACTGGTGGTGTTCACGGACAACCTTGAATAATAAGTACGTAGGTCAACAATGCTAGATGGCGCCACTGCAGAAAACTAGGTACTATAATTGTACTATAATTGTCTTATGTTAATTGGTTGTTCTCCATTTACGATTGTGATGCCAAATGTGTGTTTGTTTTTGAAATTCATTCCCCGCGTTTTAATTCTTTCTTTTAGGCCTAAAGAACCGATTAAAACAATAGCGAAGGGTGACGCAATGCAATTTGGGAACCTTTCCCACGGTTTGTGCTCCGAGCTCAGAATAGAACACCTTTTCTGTTGCCTTCCCCCTGCACCGAGATTTATGGGTTGGCAAACTAGTTTTTGCCGGAGGTTTTTTTTGGCATCGACTTTGGGCGAACCATACACAGTGCGTACGTGTGTGCGCAGTACACAAAGAAGACTGTAGGCGGCAGCACAACATCCGGTTTTGTCATTGAAAAAGGTAGGTGGGGTCAGGACCGGTCTTGCACCGGTTGCAAGCCTAAAAACGCGGTCACGTGACGTCGTCAAGAGCTGACCTCCGTCTGTTTGGACGCTTTTTGTACTTTTTATTACTTGGGGTGCGACCTTTCACCCCAAATCGGATGACTTCTGGTTGACCTTGCAGACTAACTTTTGCTGATTCCTTATCAACGTGTAATACGATATGAAACTTTGGTTTTTTTCGTGGTAATCTATTAAAGTTTATTTTCGTGATTCGGGAAATATTTCGTACTCATTTTCACGAGGTCATCGCAATGTTTTGTGAGACTATATGTTTTATCACCAGAAATAACTCTTTCATTATGTAAACTATGGCCTGGAATTCGATTTTTGGGAACTATTAAAGGGACAGTGAAGGTATTCGGTATGTTAACGAGTTATAAATTAAATTCGAAAAAGGTATGCTGACAGCAAATTCAACAGCCGTTATAAGTAATGGCAATGGAGAGTACATGCATCGGCCGGGGCTGTGCTCGGCAAGCGCACGCATTCCCCCGTTCTGGCCCAAAAAATTGTGTACCTGTTTTTGTGGAGGGGAGAAGCCAATTGACGGTGACAGCCAGATGCCTTCGTAACGGTCGTTTCGCCCGCTCGATCGTAGGCGTTACGTTCTCTATCTCAACCCCCATGAGTGATATGGCCGTCAATCCACGCAAAGAGTTTCATCGACAAATCTGTCTGGACGGTTAGTCATTGAGAATTGGTTAACATACCAAATAATCATTCATTTTTTATAACAGATTAATATTTGTTGGTTGACTTCACTGTCCCTTTAAAACTAAATGGAGTATATCTGGTGAGGAAAGGATTAAAAACTTGATGAACTATTTTCATCAGTACGCCCTTCACTGATGGTATATGATTAATAATATTGCAAAATAAGACTAAATTGGACACTGAGTAATGAATAATGTAATTGTGCCAAGAATAAACGAACGAAACTGCTACTTTCTGATGGCGTTGTTATGTTTAGTGCGTACGGTAGTACCGTACTGTTAATTAATTATACTAGTATACTATGAAATTATTTAATTATTTACTTTGCACGTTAATTATCAATAACGATTTCAAGGAAGTAGTAGTTATTGTGAGCCAGGTCGCAATCGCGGGTGAAATTGTTCAGTTCGTGGCTTTTTGACATAATTTGCCACTTTTTAGCTGAAGTTTTTCTTGTTTCGTTTCGAGTTCAGGACTCGTCCTAAATTCAAACTGCGACGACCAATTGGAGCGCTGTTCTTCATAATTTTTTCCCCCTTTTACCTTTCCCAACTTGATGTCTCATTTTTGTCTTCACCGCGGAACACACCCCGATTATTGGACCTATATATTTTCTGGAAAATTTCCAAAAGTGCTGGGATTTTCCGTGATTTTTTTCCCCCTTGCGAGACGCTTACCGCCAATCGGCGTGTGTCGTGGGCGGACTTGGGACAGTCGATGAACATCGATGTAGGGGTGTTCGTTCACATGCGGTTCTCGGTCGATTTGTCGAGGATGATACGATTAATTATTAAATATGTATCAAGTCGGATTTCACATATATCACGTGTCGATGATTGTGCAACATTTGGATTACGGTGTTTGTTTTTCTGATGGGGGAGCTAGGAAGGGGGTGCGTGTAAAATCCCGTACATATAACTTTTCATGTTCTTGCGACACTGCGTACTGCTGTGGCGCCAAATCTCCGTGTTTCCATTTTTTTATAATCCAATAAATGTTTTTTCAACCATAGTTATATGCTTTTATGGGTCATTCGCAATTTTTGAGATGAACATGACATCAAAACGTGTTATAACAAGTGCAATAACTTTTTATTTCATGCAGAATTTATACTGAAGAATAGCTTTGAACCAAAAAAAAGAAATGTCATAATTTAGACGACAATAACATCGCCACGCTCTAATAATAGCCAAAATGATCCATTTTTTAAGCATGCAGGAAACAAGAGTTTGTCATTCGATGACGAAATTGCAATACTCGATGCTCGAACGTTTCAAGGACGAGCCTTATGAAAAGGATTGTAAAAGTTAATCCATGCAGCTAGTATTACCGCTCTTGATACAACGGTAATTCACAATCTAATAGCGACAAATCACCATATGTGGCAAAACGAGCTATTTTTAAACGAATCGACTCTTTAAAAAGTGTGGGTTTTCCTTGGGAATTCCAGGGTTGTGGTTTTTTTTTCTAACGTCTACATCGCTGAGCGGTGACGTGACGTATCGCGCGTTGTGGAAGTTTGCAGACGCAAGGTGGCGCTGCTCACGACTGCGGGCATTTTTCCAAGGACGTTCCAGAACCACACCTGGCTGGTGCGATGACGTCACGCATGTTAAGGGCACGCGCCGTGCTTTCCGCTTTCTTGCTTTTGTCGCAGAAAATGCTTTCACTGAACAATTATCAACTGTCTCGTTTGTGTCGGTTTATAATTGAACCCGATGCCGACGACTTCTGCAATGTTGTCAGCACTGTTTGAAATCTGCTGCAACGGTCCATGCATTCAATGGGACCTATGGGACATTTGAAATTTGGAATAATGAAATGTTGGGGAGCACAGACGTTGGAAATCTGTGCATCGGTTTTGTTTTTTTCAAGGTTCATTGGATGTGTTTAGTTATTTTTGCAGTTTAAACGCTCCAGTGACGTTGGAGGATCTTTTTTGGGGTTTTTTGGTGGCGAGGTCAAGACGAGGACTCGTAAATTTGGTCTTCGGCGATGACGTCAACTTACTTTCTTCGACTTTCAGATAAGAAAATTTTATTGAACAGACCTGTGGTGTTTAAAACAGCTACAAGTTGATTTCTAATATTAATCCAAAGTGCATTGTAACATTTGTTTGAACTATTTTTAAACGTAATTGGTCCAAGTGTAATTGTAAAAAATGTTCGGAATATGTTTGTTAATTAACCACTAATAAATGTTTATTAATAATTAAAGCTTTGAGTGTGTTTATTTTATGAATAATTGACAATGTTTTTCAAGTTCTTCCGTTTCAAAATTACAATTTTCATCGTTGTTGTAAATGGTCACACGGTTTTAATTTTTTCAATTTCACAAAAGAAATTTAAATTCTTTTGTCCGAATTTGTCCACGTGCCGTCTGCGTGTTAAAACGGAAACTTACGCTATTTACGTTTTCTAAAAATAATTTGCGGCATGACGTCACTGGGATCAAAATAGCATATTGGCAGGTTGTCCCTTTTTGGATGCACTTATCTTCTAAACATTGATGTTTGCTCATGTTTATTTCAAAGGAAATTCGCAATTGCATAAAAACACGCATTTAAAGGAGAACTGACTGGGTTTTGAAGCATTAACCCTGATAATCTGCTTTTTCAGTAGTTATTGTCTCGCTTATATCAGTGGCTACAGCAGAAATCGATTAAAAATTGAAAAACACAAGTTCTTAGCGTTTTACGGAATGCGGCGCCAAAGCGTTTCCATAGAAACGGCCCTGATAGGATCGAGCGGCTGCGATATACTCGCACCGCTCGCAAGCTCCTCGTTAGCCGCTCGCCGACGCTGCATTCGGTAAAACGCTAATAACTTTTGTTTTTTTCAATTTTTAATCGATTTCTGCTTTAGCCAGTGTTATAAGGGACGCAATAACTACTGAAAAAGCAGATTATCA
>JAQIWR010002193.1:0-11670 GCA_034695945.1 Glomeris hexasticha
ATTGTTGGACAGTTTTAGCGTGCAAAAACCGTAAGTTATTAAAGATTTTCAGTAAATTAAAGTTCCTACCTGGTATGCTTTTCAAAATTTGCGTTTATTTTCGCAGATTACGCCTTGGAAGTGCCGTCGATTGAAAATGGAACGCCGCCATGACACTCTAAAGTTAACTCTGGACAGACTTTACGTGCACATATGTACGTGAGGGGGAAGCTCTCTCTTCAACGGTTTATTTTTATCAACTAATCTGTGGATAAGAGTATATATATCTTTATGCTTCCATTTTCATAAACAATGTGTAGCACTTTTTATAATCGCAAGAGTATTTTTTTCAAGTTTATAATGTCTTTCGCTTCCCATAATTTCTGGGGGTTCAGCAGGGCATAGAACATGCACTTTGAATAAACATTGAGCAGGCTGTAAAAGTGGCAATTGGCGCGTGGCCAAATCTTCACGGAATGAGCAATTGACACTTCCTCCTGCTTTTATTTACGCGGGCAAGGGTGCATTTCTGTCTGTTAACATGTGATTTTTGCCGGAGTTTACATTTAGCGAGGATTTAATTTGAGCGGAAGGTCCAAAAGCGCGAAACTAAAGCCACACGAAACATTACCACTTTTATAGTATATCATGGTTAAAGACCATCTTTTTTAACCGTGACAGGTGGGTGATAAGCATTTTCACTTAGCATAAACAGAATTGGGATAATAGATAACTTGCTTATTATTCCAAAATTAATTTCAATACACAAATTTCTACCTTAGAAAAATGCATTTTCACGCATTATTAAATCACATTGCTGATTTAAGTGAAACATTTTTTTGAATTGAGTATAAAAAAAATCTCTTGACATGTTAACCACATGTGGGCAATATTTATCTGTACCTACTGTTAAAAATTCAGATTTTTAAAATTGGTCCCACATTATATAGATCGATCTTATTGTTAAAAATGATGATATTAAAAAAGTATATGTTGTAGGACATTTTTGTTTACAGATTTGGATTTGACATTAAAAACTACCCCAGAGCACGCAATTTCATTAAATATTGAGCTCCTGCTAAGCCTAATTTGTGTACGCGTCACATGCTTGTGGAATCTGTAATAACTTTTTTCAGGACTAATCCATTTAGGGTTTTGCTTACTAGATACCCGCGTTCTATATACTCAATTATCATATTTTTTTTGAATGGTGGGTAAAATGTTTTTAAAAATCGGTCAAAATGACATGGAATGACCCTTGTGCCAAAATCACAGTTTATTTAAATGAAAACGATTATATTAAAGTTAACAATACAATTAATAATTGTAAATATATGTCAATATTTTTTCTCACTAAGAACAAGGGCTATGCATATGAATGAGACCTTCCTGAACAATAGAAATATATTTTCCAAACTTTATTTCGTTTTATCCTATTGTTTTTTTTTCATATTCTATAAACGTCATCTTGTCTGCAACATATTGGAAAAATCATTTTCGTAATGAATGTGATCTCAATTACGTAATAGGAAGTTTGTCTCTAACTAGAGTGGTTTAAAAGTAACGAACCTAGTAAACGGGTTGTTATAGGTTTCAAATGTCAACACTATGTAAAACCTGTGGGAATATTAGGTTACATATTAAAATGGTCAAATGTAGTAAATTCCATTTTATCTTGGCAAAGAATAGGGGTCTGCAAAACAGGCATGTACGTCTTTTATTGTTTATTTGTGTACTAGCCAATGGCGTTGGCTTTCGCTTATTTAGCTCTACCCTATAAGCCAGCATTTTGTAAAACAATGCAAGATCGCACGTGGGGCCTTAAATTGTTTGAGTACTACGGTTAGAAATAGCAATTGTGTGTGATGACTTCACAGTTTAAGATATAGTAACATGCTCTCCGTGATGGATTTTGTATTTAATCCATAATAGTGTGATATTACCCTGTTTGAGTTGATTACCATCTCTACCTCATGGGGCCGTGGCCAAGCAGGCAGCAACCATTCACTAGTATCATGTTAAAATGTCAACGATGTGCGTGACACCCCTCTGCTTTGTCAAGGGCATGCCTCTTTTTGCCAAGATAAATTGGAATCAACTGTATGTCAGGTGGTTTAAATACAATTTTCACTGTACATAGCAAAAGGGTAATGAACACGTGAGCAAAAGTTTGGAATGGGCTACAAGGGAGATGTTTGCTCGTTTCCGGGAGTGTAATAAATATCTTGTGTTTCATCAGCAACCGATTCCAAGGAAGGTACTTGGTAGCAGCAATGTTCTGCGCTTTCTGTTAATGGTGAAACCTGATGGTCGCGATGGTTTACTGCACCTTGAATTGAAACCGTGTTTGTTATCGTCAACATAGACACAGGTCTTTGCGAGTTTAATCGTCACGTACGTGACATTATAAGATCATCTATTTCTGTGTACGTGTTATCGCTAAAGCTGCCATCGTCTGAATGTTCCGACAGTATGGTTCCTCTTGGTAGGGGAAACTGTGGCCGATTGGAAAGCTCTAAATTGGAGAGGTTAGGAAGAACGACAAGGTACGTAGGCAAAGAAGCTGTCTGGACTTCGGCTTCCGTAGCTATACTATGAGATCTTTGTCTACAATGAATAAGATGAAAATCGAGTAGGAACTTATCGCATAACACCAAAACCTTAGATATGGTGTCACTTACCGTTTTATATGAATTCCAAGAAAAATTCCAATAATTGTGACTGAAATTACGGCGACTGCAATTCCTATGGTAGTTTCAAAGTCACTTTTGGAACCTAGATTTTTAAATTGTTAAGTTTTTGTGGATAATAACTTACAGGAGAACTGACATGGTTTTGAAGCATACCCTGATAATCTGCTTTTTCAGTAGTTATTGCATCCCTTGTAACACTGGCTAAAGCAGAAATCGATTAAAAATTGGTAAACAAAAGTTATTAGCGATTTAGCTGGCTGAATTGGCCACGCCTTGGTCACGCCACATATGTGGTTTGACAAGCTAAGTGATCGATATGATTGGCACAGTCGGTTGATTTTGGGCGTGGTTTGACGGGAAAAGGTGTGGTCAATTTGCATACTGACTAAGTCGTCCAATAGGAACAAAGTTGGTCATTTTGCAGCCCAGTTGTAACATTGATCTTTGCTCAAAAACGGCTGAACCGAAAAAATTCAAAATAATTACAGAAATGCACATTCATATTCTCTCAACATATGTGTAATTTCAAGAAAATCTGTAATCTGAAAAAATACCCTGTCAGTTCTCCTTTAAATGTGCGCATGCGCACTTGCATGTGCCACGAGTGGCAGCTTTAGGAACCTGTAACCTTGAGAACATACAAACGCGCTGATTGGCATAATGGCTAAGATTTCTGAAGGTTAGCCGTTTTTGGCTGACAACCAGGTGGACCTGGCGTATTGATCAAATGGTCAATTATCCCTACTTGTCAAGAGGTAACAATTGACTGTTGTCCCTCAACTTTTGAATTAACCAATGATAATGTTGTTGCTGCCCTACATAATATTTATATGTAGTAACTATGCAACAAATTTGCAGCTGGAATATTTTGCGAATGTCGCTGTTGCTATGCATAGGCCTGATATTAACTTATACCATAATTTCTTTGGTTATAATTAATCGATTTATAGCCTTTTCACGTGGAACTGTTTAATTACACTAATGCAGTTTAATTGTGCTATTTTGTAAATTCTGTTCAGTTGGAATGGCATGAAGCGATTGTATTCAAGGAGCGGAAGATTGTACCTGCATCTTCGTTTCGTGGTGTCGATTGTCTCGATTCAGCTTCAGCAATGTGTGAGGAGATGGGGGAATGGTGTGAGGGGAAAAAGATATCTGGATATAGAATGGGATAAAAAGAACAAGGAGAACTAGGCGAGAGAGTGGCGAAGCTTTCATCGATTGCGTGCCTGACCGAAGGCTAGCAAACAATTTTGGCAACGAAAAGGAGCTCTTCCTGATACCATACTAAAGACCTTCTTCGATTCTGAAGATGCCGGAAATGCAGGTTCACTTTATCTGGTGATAGGAGGTCTTGAATTTTCTTCTAGTGCTTCGAAGAAAACAATCAATCCACAGCTATAAATCGCCCATTAGCCATATTGGAGAGTGAGTATACACTGGTATAAAAAGAGGAGAAAGGATAAGAATGGTAGATTGTAGTAGGTCAAATGGGATTTTCCACAAAGAAGATGCTGTAAAATCGTGAAATAAATAACATGAGGAAAGAGCGAGAAATGAAGCAATAATGCTGTGTGTGTACAGAGTAGAAAAATGCTGACTTGTCCGATCCGCCATATTGATCCCACTCACTTCTCACGACGGCGCTCCATTCAACAGACTCTCTCTCTTATCGAATTAACTTCTACTTCGTCGGCGCTGTACACCAAATTTATCCAATATATACTATATTTAGTAGGATGGCGAAAATGATTTGATTATCGCTCGAATCTCTCACACGCAGCGCGTTTGTAGCAAATTTCAACGCATAACTTTGAGTACTGGCTACAAAAATATACTCTTTGGGGATCAATAACTCTTTTGGATGCGAAGCATAGTAGCTAGATAGCCTCCATATTGTTGGTCGCTTGGTCAGCCACCACCGGAAGAGGGTTGTAACAGTGCAAAAAAAAATATCTGTCACGCCTTCAACCGTACAGCCTATGCAGTGTGCCATTCAGGCAATATACTATGCAGTATGAGGTCATTTTCGCATTTCTGGTTGTGGTCACTTTGCCCTTTTCAGCATCATTCGTGTGGAAGATAAGCATGTGTAAGCGAAGAACATTTGTGGTTCATATAAGACCATGCAAGTGACTGCATGCCAATAGGAGAAAGTATTTTTATAAAATCCTGCCTATAGGGAATACTGCTATTTAAAGCCACAGAGAGAGAATTTTAATGCATTATAGTATTAGAATTATTAATTTAAATGATTCATTCATAAATTTCAAAATTAAATTGAGTCATTTGACAAATGCTGCTCTCTGATATTAATCATGAATGACAGCTATTACAAATTGCACAAACAATTTTCATCTTCTATTCAGATTTTTGAGAGATAGGCCTATGTACACGATATTTATTTTCAATTGGTAATATTTCCCAAATATGCTCAAATCAATCCGTACTATGCTATATCTGCTCTGTTAATTAGTTTACACAATGTCATTATAACTGTTCACCATTACACTTCAAATATCACTCATAATTTATGTCAATTCAACTGGTCAGTTTAAAACAACCTCATGTGTAAATATGGTTTAAGTAGCTCCTCTATATAGTGTTCATAAAGTGTCTATGAACATAAGGACACCTGCCATTGTTGTTCCTGATGTAAACGATTTTGCCACATACTCAAACTTCTTAAAACTTATGAACCTTATTCGTTTTCACAAGTAAGTTTACAATGGTGTCACTTCATGTATCTGGATTGGATATGCGTTTTGATATGGTTGTACATTGTAAGTTTACTGTGGTTGAAATTTAAACAATCTGCATGTTTATTATTTGGGTCGCATAGTCGTATGTTCTCCAATCTAGTTGTTCGAATTCAGAACCCTATTGATCTTGCATGTAATCATGGTACTGTATTGGGAACTTTCAGCTGCATGCAGCAATTTCCGGTTTTCTTGTTGCTCTCTTGCATGTTGGAAGTTTGAATATAGATAGATATGAGGATAGATAGTCTTGATAGAATTTTACATAAAAGCGTATACAAAATTTCGTTCTTATATAGCCTACGATGCTCTTCTGTTGGAAATACAAACTTAATAGCTTGCTGCATATTGTATTGGAGCAATGCGTTGTCTTCAAAAAATTTGTGATTAAATAGTTATTAAGACATTACATTTCTGTAAGTCGCTTACTTTTATAAGTGGAACTTACCTTTGTCAATGCTATAAAATACCACATGAAACTCACTTGGTGAAATAAGATTTATTTATAGTTGAGTACATAAGATGGCAATGCGATAACCTTGAAAACTTCACTCAACTTCCAGTTAAATGTCAATATACAGGGTAGTCCTACCATATATGAAAGCAATCAGAAGAGGTAGGACGATTACTGAGGCATGCTGGGAATGACCTTGAGTATCAGTTTCAAGGCCAATTGAGTTTGACCCAATTGAGTTTGAAATGGCCCAAGGTCATTCCCAGAATGCCTCAGCGATCGGCCCACCTCTTCTGATTGTTTTCATATATGGCATATACCACGTATCTGATACCAATTTTTAGTTATTCCTCAACAGGCAACACTTTAGTACCACCCTGCATGTATAACCTATAGGAGAGAACCTATATAGAGAAGGTATCACAAATGTTACTAAACTTTTATTACATCCTGTATAGTTGAGTGCCACTATACTGATGTTCCTCCAAGCCACACACCATTTGAAGAGTGCAGGTTTAGTGTTTCTACATGATATACTTCAGGACTCACCCCTCAATTGTCGAGATGAGGTCTAATGCTGGTAAGAAAACCTTTACACTGTTAATCCCTGTGAACAAGGTTTTGGTGTGCTGTACACAGATCTGCTTGTCGTTTCATTTTCTTATAATCTCTCCTCATCACGTCTCACCATTTATCAGCAAGTGAATACAGTGAAAAAGGGGCTCAACTCGGCCAAAAAGCCCCGAGTTACTCGACTTTTCAATAGCTGGATGGGTGTGTATAGGGCTCACGGAGTTGGTATGCATGCGCGAGCATTTTATCTATGTCGTTCGCTCGGTTTGAATAGCACCGGTTTACATTGAGCTCGATAATAAAGTAGCGTCTCGGTTGGTTCAGTCAATATATTCCCCAAAGCGCATTCCCCAAAGTTTTCGGCTGAAGCATCACCTAAGAGCTGATAAACAAGAGGCGCCCTGCTTTTTACTATCCTGCCAACCCTTAGGTTTCTTCCAATGCATCTCCATGTATACAAACAGTATATAGAAAAGGAGAGAAAGAACACTGTGACTGCAATATATAGGTCCTGTTTGATTCCATGCTGTCTATCCATGCAGAAACAGGCGTTTCGGGTCCCACAGGGTCCGAGTATCTCTCTCCAAGGGCCAAAGTGAGGATTGGCAGAATGTAGTAGGAGTGATGGTCTTGACATGGGCCAGGATTACCAAGGAGCTTGTACTGATTAGGAAGGCCGGTGCACCTCTCGTTAGCACCTGGCAGTGATAGATGGTCACCTTGGTCGTCCCAAGCTTTAATCATCCTCGTTCATGTTCTCCATCCAGTACTGGATTACTTCAAAATGATGTGCTAACTTCCAATCAAACGTTCTTGGCAGGCCCAAGACAGACGTCACAGCTAGAGGTGCCCATGTTTTTATGCAACGTGTTTGTATAGTAGAATCTCGGGAAATAGGGGATTTATTATAGCATAAAATGTGATATATCATGATGGTGACGGATCAGGAAACCATTATATATAGCTAAGGAAATTTGTCGATTTTGCAGTATTACTGCATGCATGAAAAGCTGCCAATTCACTGGTGCAATGGCAACAGTCTTGTTATTGTTTAGCACTAATTTTAAACATAATCACATAACAGTCTTGAAATTATTTTTCCATGCATGTATCCATTAACGCCATTTTGAATTATTCCGAAGATTTTCCGAACAATTATCACGTCATGACAATTTCATTAATTGAAACAGTGCATTAATGAACGTTTTGTGATTGTTTGCTCATATGTACTGAATTATTTATTGTGTCTAGGTGCTCTTTCTCATTCAGTCATTCAGTAAAATTATAAATTCATGATTATAGGTGAATTTGATAGCTTCATTATTTGAAATGATAGATTTTCTGATATTTAGCCGCAAAATATATTTACTCTCTTCATTGGTTATTTATGATTAGCATGCAGTGCAAGGCCTAACGTCATCAAGTTTGATTTGCAAATATTGATATTATGAATAAGTATTTATTAGTTTTAATTGAGGCCATTATTTACAAATCGGATCAATATAGAAATACAAATATTTTCTTGTGTAGTTCCATTTGCCACTGAAAGTTTGAATATAATATATTGTGAAGTGGAATGAAATTAAAATCGTCGTAGAATACAATTATATTTGATGCAATATTTAATTAAAATAAGATGTGGATGATTTAAACTTGCTGTTGCGCACATAGCTCATTTATTACACTGGGATTTAACGAGCTGCTATTGTCAAGATGTTGCGTAAATCGTTAAAAGTTTGTTTGATGTACATACATTAGGAAGTTAAAATTCTTTCGTCTCCTGTTTGTGATTGCATGCGTTTTAATAAGAGTTCTTCAAGAATTCCAGTTCCCTTCAGTATAACCTAACAGCAGTTTCGTTTTTATGAGTATGACTTACTAGTAAAACACCATCAAATGTAGGCGTTTAATGATCGAATTTACTTTCGTAAAAATTGCGAACCGGGTTTTTTGTTTGACTATACATATATATGAAGCATTCGCTGCATTTTATTTGTGTTACCCGTTAAGCATATGTGAAATCCTGCTTGGGTTCTTTATGCATGAAGCCGTAAAGAACGGCTTGTGGGGAGTTGCTTGCACTGGGGAGACATTTAATTAAGAAGCAGGTTAACATCAAAGGTTTACAGAGAGCGAGAGAGGAGAAGGGAAAAAAATGGCCGAACAGTGGAAATAGTGCCGAGTACTAAAATATATTCATTCACCTGATAGTCTCTGGAAAGTACCGTTGCTAATTACGAATGGGATGAAATCAGCGAGTGTCTCCTCCCTGGATAGCAAATTGCATTAGAGTGCCACATTAAACAAATTATGGAGCGTAATGTGATTAAATTTGATGCAAACTGGGAAAGGTTGAAAATGCATTTCATATATACAGCATAGGTCCATCTGTACTCCAATTTTAGTTTAACCAAGGTTCAACTTATTAGGGTCGTGTTCTATACATAAATACGTGTTGTACCAGCGTAAATGTTTAAATATTTCGCTTGTTCATGCAAAATTCATTGGCTGTTATTGGGAAAAGATGGAGAGCTTCATTTTCCCCCCTTTCTCAGGTTCTTCCCCTTTGACTTTCTTCGCTCTTCGTCAATGTCGAAGATGGTAAAAACAATAGCGACGTCTCACATCCTCCACTAGGCTTATACATATATATAGAGAGGAATATCCGAAAAGATCTTTCTTTATTTGCCTGTCCCCAAATTCCAACTCCCTTGTGCTACCTTGCGCACATTTTTATTTCTCGACTATGATGAAGATTTGCACCCGTCAGTGAAATTCTTGAAGAAAAATCTTCAAGTCCCATGCAGGATTTATCCAGCTTCAGAGTGATTCGCTTTCTCGTCCCCATTTTTCTGTTGTTGCATAGCATGCATCAAATAATATATGCTTGCATGCCGACAAAACGTATTTGGCTGTTTGAAATCTACTATATTCCAGTGACGGGAGAACACAGTCATTATATTTTTTATTCAATAACAACTAGTTCTTAAAAATAGTTTTGTATAAGCACTGCAAAAATTCACTTTTTAAGATTTGGGTATTAAATAATATGTTACACAATGTGCATTAACTCCCCCAAACATTCTTATATGTGGACACCTTGTAAATGAGGGAAATTTGATTTTTAAAATCGGCACTGTTTTCAATTAAATTGTAAATTCTGCATTTCATTGTAAAGAATTTGTAAATGGCATTGTCCCCATATTAATTTTGAGCAGTAGTATAACTGACTTCTTTTTGTTCCATATATATAATATAAGCTGTATATTGAAGTTTGTATTGAGTCTAACTCGTATCCGACTTCTACATATGAATATGCATATATTTCCCTTGGGCAACATTATTGCTAAGTATTATTTCAATATATAATAGATGTGACTTGAAGTATTGGCAAAAAATTGGACACTATCGCTGAAAGAATTATGCTAGTCACTGTGCAAGCAGAAAGTTATTTGTAGGCAAAATATCATTTCACTGATATTTTATCTTCTGCATTTGACATTTATGTTATATAAATTATAAAGTATAAACGATTTTCAGTTGCAGTAAAAAAGGTAGCATGTATGCAAACAGAGAAAGAAATTGTGAACTTCCTATCCTGCTTCATGTATCTGGAAATATGGATTGTCTTATATGATGCAGTGAATTTTGATGCTGTATATAGTTTTTAAACTCGTAATGAGATCTTGCATAGCTTTTTAATAAAACTATTATAGGCCCACATTCTGAACATGCATGTTTGTCCAAATTAAGTTTTGTATATGGCTGTAATTCCTGATTGTTGATGAGCTATTCTATTACATTCAGGTCAAACAAATATTATACAAATTAGTCTACGTCAACATGACAAATGTAGCTATAGTAAACGTATTTTCTGAATTGTATTTTGTGCGTTATTATGATTAAAAAGTGTCTTTAAAAAAAACAATTTATGCAATGCAGCCAAAAACAACAAATCTCATCTTCCTTCAGCATTTTGGGAACTTGAACACAGATGAGAAAATGCCATTAACAATTAATTCGAATTAATTTTCGCCTGTTTTCAGTGTCTTATTATAAACGCATTCACCTAGTATTACATCTGACGCTGAATATGCAATGTATATCTAAATATGCATGGTGATCCAGATGGATTAATAAACAGATATTACAAATTGTTTGGCTAGCTTTAATGGTTAACCTGTAGACTTAATTTTCATGCAAATGCAAGATGCCAGATGGAAACTACTAGTATATAAGCTTATATGGCCAAAGTTGTCATGCAATCTATAATATTACCCAACGCAAAAATCTTTTCGAAGCTAGGAATTAATGAGTGTTACTGGGGAATTTGACATTTGCCGGCTTGGCACGAACATAGATGATTTCATTATCGGTCGGCCATTTTGTTTTGAGGTTTTTTCTCGTTGTTTGTCGTTCCTTCCACCCTTCCCCCTTGGTGTATCCAACCCTGGAGGGCGTCGACTGCCACCCCTCCCCCTTTGCTTTCACTCTCTTAGGGGACCTATACGAGATTACTACCATATTTCACGCGGCCAAGGACTATTTACTAGAGCGACTCGGCAAGTGTCGATTTGTTTTGTTGCTCTAAAACGCCCCAAGGTGGGAGAAAAGGAGGAAGTAGAGAGGAGGAGGAAGAAGAGGAGGAGGCATTTCATTCATCCTATCTTCTCTTTTTATATCGATCCTGGATTTTTCAATTTTACGAAAAACCATCGATGCGCATTTTGCCATCACTTCTATCTCAAACAATCTTCATCAATGATTATTTCTACCAACTTTCTACTTTTCTCCTATTGTACACTCTATTAATGGCTTTTCAAAACTGAAGAAGTTTTCATGTGTGGGTTGATTTTAATTTGCTTCAACTTTTCTCAAATTTTACATCTCAGGAGTTCTCTTTCATCAGATTTTAACATGGATAATTACAGTCGTGATCAATAATACATCCCATATAATCAAAGTTTTCCCATCCAAACAGCTGTATTCTGCTGCCACCCATTAATTCTGAGCGTTTCAGCAAATGTGATACGGTTTTTTAAAGATGGTATTAGAGATACAATTAATTGTTTTTAAATGAAGTGTTAATTACTAAGAAAATATTGAATTTGACATCGATATGCATATGTACTTCTCTCGTATTTTGTCATGCATCGTCGGCCCACGATGGTTAAACTAGCCTCTACCAACCCCCCCCCTGCTAGAAAGGGGC
>JAQIWR010002194.1:0-11668 GCA_034695945.1 Glomeris hexasticha
ATTGTAGTGCATCTGTCCATTAAAAATTTTTCACCGAGTTTGGTGTCGGAAATTTTACCCTGTCAGTTGTCCTTTAACCATACGTGGTATGTTATGGGCCACCACAATTTCCAATAGGGATGTTTAGTAATAATTAACGCCCACATTAATTGGAAGTTGATATTTCATTATCTATTATAAATTCATCAATAAACAACGTCTTGATTTTAATCTCAACTATCTAAATATTATATGTATATAACCTATAATTAAATATACAGAGTTCTAAAAGAAAGCCTATTTTGACTAAATACGGGTATGGCCTATGGGCGCTTCCAACTTCCTTGCCTATGGGTTACTTTCAATTAATTTCCCCGTATTATTGTACGTTTCCAACTGCCGATTCCAGGTGGCGCTGCGGGAAAAAACACGCTACGAGAAATGAGAAACATTATACAATCCAAACCGTTTAGTGATGGATAACCGGAACCATTCTGGTAAATAAATTCAACAAAAGTACATACTATACAGTACAAACCAGCCAGGATAAATGGAGATAAACAGCGCATTTAACGGTATAGGTCAAACACAGGGAGAAAAAAAACAAACCACATAAATAATGCTGTCGATCTATGCATAAATGAATAGATAATTTATAGGGTAGCTTACCAGTAATCGTAACTGCAGGGAGAGCTGCATGAAAGATAAAAACCAACCAGAGAGAACAATGTACATATTCCAAAACCTGCTCAAATATATCACTACACAGTCTTTTTTTAACTAAATACACCACCTTAATATTATAATACAGAACAATGAAAAAAATGGTAACCGAAGTGCGCAAAAAGTTGGTTTTGAACCTGAAAATGCCACAATAAAATAAATATATTCAAAACTCGTTGTATAATTTCACCATAATCTGCTACAATCTACCACCAACATCATCTAATCAACCAAATTGCTAATAATGGACATTCCTTTCAGGTCGATACTTTGTATCTAAAAATATGCACCAATCCCCATTTGTGCTTTTATATGTAACAATCTCACTTTCGCAATAACTTGATCTTCAGGAAGCCAAACTCATTAGTTTCGCATTTATAGGCTACAAAACATTAATTTTTTTACATCTACATACAGTATTAACCCAGCGATCAATAAAAATTAATGAACTCGTATTTCGAGAAATGATCCTCCTAATGATGGTCGAAATTTCAGTTCCGATTTTAGATCGACAACGACGCCACCTGATGACTGCACGTGGCGTTTTGCAAAATGTCACAGTATTTATTTGGACGACATTATTTCCTTATCACTGTACGACTGTCCTGGTCATATAAATGGACACGAATAACAGATGTAAGGAGATTACGATAACACGGAAGGGAAGTGAGAGACGAACGATGGCCAATGAAACTGACATGAAATTGATACGGAATTGATCGCCATCACTCAATTTCATTCCCGTTTTTATTTCGATGTCCTTTTTTGCCCATAACTATTTTTCTCGCGCTTGCGCATCGCATTTTTGCTCGACACCAAAACCCAAATGTGAGCTCGTCTGCCCATTAATAATGCGGACGAAGACCCCTTTTTTCTCCTCAATTAATAAAAAACCTCACTTTTACTGGTTTTACTTTTACCGGCCGACATTTTTTGT
This sequence comes from Glomeris hexasticha, assembly GCA_034695945.1. Taxonomy (NCBI): domain Eukaryota; kingdom Metazoa; phylum Arthropoda; class Diplopoda; order Glomerida; family Glomeridae; genus Glomeris; species Glomeris hexasticha. Next base: position 1,640 of record JAQIWR010002194.1, read on the forward strand.
CCACTTTTCACTCAACTTCCGTTTCATTTTCCCGCCCAAAATTCTCCAAACTTCTCCACCTTCTTCGTCGCAAAATTAAACTATAGGTCCACGTTTGGGGGAAAGGAAAAGAAGATCCTTTGGTGTTGACCGCTCCAATTTCGTAGACTTGAAAGAAAAAGTGAAAACACGCCTTTGGCACGAGCGCAGTCGCTATTTAATAATCGTCTAAATCATGTCGCGTCAAGCACGTTTTATTCAAAACATGAAAATAAAAGTTCGAAAAATAGATGAAAATCATCGGATTGATTCATTTTTCTGTTTGTGTAGGATTTTTGTGAACGGCGAACATGCGAGCTCATTTCTCTCATGTCGGTCGCAACCTGTTCCAAATATATGGCTTATAGTGTCTCTTTTTTACCAACATTGTTTCCCTCCTGTGTAATATAAAGCAATCCTAATTACTGTATAATATGAAAACCCATCTAAATATAACTACTAACCTACAATATTTATAGACTTCCAACGGCGATATAATTACAAGATATTATTTATACGGAATGATGACATTATGTCGTTATTATCACCGGTAATTACTGCACGAACATGGCGGCACGACCTCATCCTGTCCATTTTCGCACAAACAAATAAATAAATAAATAAGTGCAATACATTAAAACAGACGTAAGTGACACCGATTTAGATTCACTAAACAACTGCATACAATTTCATTACCAGGTATACAATATAAAAAAAAAAGTTCGCATCTATCCATTAAAAATACCCGGCAATGTTTCTCAACCCCGATACTAGATGGCGCACCAAAAACGCTGTTGATTAACAACTCCGTATTGAAATTGGGAAACGTGCATTTTTCAAATAAAAGCAGGTTTTTATTACCCCGTTGTGTACGATTTTTACAACTATAATAGACTACTGAAAAATGCTAAATATTTTTGCAATTAATTTGTAAGGAAAAACAGAAACAAAACCGGGTTATGCAACAGAGCTAAATTCCATTTTTCCTGGTATATAATAACTTTCGTATTAACACACAGCATGTGGTTCGTATATTTCCGGAGCAGATGGAATATAATAATAATATAGGTAAATCACAACGTGAGCACTGTGATTAAATCGAGTATTCTTTATCTGCGCATTCAATAGGATTTTTACAGTCAATTGTTTCGTTAATACAATGGTCACGTGACCAAGCGGCCAATAATTCAACGCATGCTCATTTCTTTCTACTCGATTGATAAAACAATCTCAAACATGAATGCTGCCGATCATGGCAATGAAAAAAATACGCATTTGAATACTGTGATAACAATAGAGAATCGATAAAACGCCTAAGCCACGCCCACTGCAGCTTTCTCTTCCAACTCGATTCAAACAATATATCATTTTAAAACGAAAATTACTAATTTATTCCACGGCATAGACAACTACATATAACCAATTTGCATGCAAATCAAGATGCAAATACTGTATGTTGAATTAAACTGTACAGACCAATTAAATTCAAATTTGGACCATTAACTAATTCCTTTGTAAACTAATTTAGTGACTATTCTGCGTCTCCAAACATCCCTGTAAATACATATATAGGACAATTTCTGAAAGGAACTTCATGGAAATAATTAAAAATAGTTTTTAAAGGGGTCAATCATTTCAAATGTCAAGGCAAACTCTAGATAGAATAAACATCACCCCCATGTAAAGTTTTTTCTTCTTTTTTCACAACCTTTCAACCAACAAACCACATTTCTGCACAAATATCTGCTCGTTTCACAGGTTAGTTACTTAGCCAACACCCATTGTTGCTTCATTTTATGTATAGGACCACCCACCACCTTTCCCTATCTCTTCAAACAATAATAATGATCTGTTGGGACGTGAACTCCTCCCTTTTCCTAGAAAACCAGGCTAGAAATGTTTACAGATTCCAATTATCACTATGGGTAAAGAACGGGTTTTTAGGCTTGTATAAAGTAAACGTAATTAATAAACGCCCCCTCAATAAATTTCCGATATGAAGCCATGAACTTTATGGAAAAATAAATAAAACATGTAAAAGTGTTTTGTATGTTTTATCTATCAAAATCTCCCCTTTTATCCGAAATATAATCTCGTTTTTCAATCATTGCCAGGGTCACTGTGCACTATAACACATAGCCATACAGAATAAACTATAAAAAAAGAACACATAATAATGATTGTAAATTATTCTAGAAAATAAATCAAGCTAAATGTCACAACCACTTCTCAATATTCGGGTCGATATTTCACCGATTAAAATTCATTAGGTGACGTCACACCTATAATCATTATCTCCCGCATAAATGCATATTACGGAGGTACTATGACGTCATCTCGGCTTTCAAACCGAAAAAAAACCCTCTATTCGTATTATTCAAAAAATCACATCAATGTTTTTATCTGTATATAATCATTGTATATTTGAATGCTTCCAATTATTTACAGTTCGGTCTGTGAACTTATTTATAATAATAATAAAAAAGCAACATTATACGCATTGTAATTACGAATTTTATTTTTCATAAATGTGACCGACCCAAATCCTAAACAGTTCATTGTTTCCTACAAAACACGACACCTATTGTTGCAAATTCACTTTAACGCCACGGGCCAATACCTATTTTCCTCCCATTTTTTTAATCCTCACACACAGAAAAAATCACAATGTACTTTATTATCATTCTAACTACGTAGTTAACTTTTATCAAATGGCATTCTACCGGAAATAAGTTGACCTTGACCACTGCACATGCAATTATTGTATTATTGCTCTAAGCCTATCTACTTCATTAATAATTGATCAACAACATCGATTCTCTGCAGTAAACACCCCAACATGAAAACGCCATAAATATATTGTTCATGAAACATTTTCAACACGGAAAATTTGATCGATTCGCCGAATTTCGTTGCAGTCGCCGCCAGGGGGCGGTCGATGCAATCGGCATTTTCAGACCAAATAAACAATGAATTGCTCGTCGTCATGCAGGTGAAGCAAGGCTAAAATTTCCACTTTGTGGGGCTGGTAAATACAAATCAACACAATAACAACTCCAATACATTAAAATATATTCTCCATGCAATTATATGCCACATTTAAATTTTTCACCATAATAATTCTGACATTTTCATCATCTTCGCATAAGTTCAAAAATCCATATAAAGCTACTATATAAATCGATATTGAGTTGGATCTTTAAAAAAATACTGAGTAGGAGGTGGTTGGTATATACAGACTGGTTTTACGCACACCACCCATATTTCAAGTGAGAAATAAAAATGTCATACACTTGCATTTTTTAGGGCATGCATGGCAGTGGTGCACCGTATTGCATATTAATTTCTCCAAAAACAAGGTCACTGTCAGCTGTGCTGCTTAAATCTTCATCACTGCAATAACCAGTCATAAATATCCAAGTATATCATTGTTAAAGTTTTCTTTGGCAGCTGAAAATTGTTCATGCATTTCCAGTGACTTCTATAGCTACGCGGTTGTGGGCAAAGAGGCGAGCCGGAAGTGGCGTGACGTCACAACTCCAACCCAGTAAACCGACGGAGCGAATAAAAACGGTTGAGAATTCGCGCGGGCAAACAATGTACGGTATTTGGGCAAAATAAATACACACTGGATATATGTGTGCGTGTGTGTTTCTCAGTCGCAATTTCACCCCTTCTGCGATATAAACGCCAGGAGCAAGAATGAATTGCGCAGATCGATGCGCGTCATTCGCGCTCCACTGCAAAGCACCAGTCACGTGACCCCACCGTTCACCTCATAAATACCACCACTTCAATCGAACGTTTTCCACATATCAAACCACACAAAACACCACCTGAAATAACAAAACCCTACATTCGTGTGCGCACTACCATACTATATAGGGGTACATCAGTAGATCATGTCAACAAACAAATCGAAACGGAATATAAAAATCAGCGAAAGAAAATAGCAAATCGAACGCGAATTCAAAATGGCCGCCGTTCATTTCATTAATTTTTCCACTTGAGCAAGAAATATACTTTGACTTGAGGCTAGCCTTGATTTTGTCCCCCTTTCACTAACGGATATGGAAACTGAAATGTTTTACCCTATGATTACACAACTCAGTATTCACGTTCTTACGATGTCATGTTTTTCTCATTATGAAAATAGGTCAACATCAAATTTGCTTATTTCCGTTATATGTGTACTAGTTATGTAGGCCTACTTGTCTGGATGATAGTTAATTTTTACTTGCGCATTTGCATAATAGTTTTTGAAGGGCAATACCGAAAAAAGAACTTTAATGGCATTTTAACAGCTGCTATTATTACTACGTTTTTTAAACCCAGTTCTTAAAACAAACGCGTTACATAAACAAAAAGTTAAAACAAAATGGCGGTCATGTATACCTTCTGCCAAATTAACATCACATCTTTTAAGTTATACTAAACCAATCCGTCCATGCTTTTCCATTTAATAAATCAAACAATGCATCTGCATTTTGAATCTGCATTCCTGTTTCTTGCTGCAAAATCGATTTCAATCGTTTGGCATGAATACAGTGAAACAAGACGCCATTTTGTTAACAATACAAAGCCCAGGTAAACCGGGTGAAACATCTTATTTTCCTATATATGTATACCATGACCTGGAATCGATTTTCCACATATACAATGAAAGTGCCCCAATTTTCATTCGATGACATTATAATTCCATTCTCATACATCATAAATTCTTACAAACTTATGTAACAATATAGGTCATAAAACAATCGTGACATTGACTTTCGAGCATAAACTAAATCATGTATCAACGCCATTATACATTCAACATCTGTAAATATATAATGCTATTTACTCTGCACTATCAAGGGAAAGGAAATGTGGTTTGTTCTATGTTTTTAGACTGATGTTTGCAAAAGCCCACTTGAAAGTCAATGGCTAAACAAACAAATCTTATCAGTACGTATTAAACAAGGGCGAGTGGATTCGCTATTCAAAATTCCCATGAAATGTGCAAAACAACCACTGAAAACGTGCTGCAAAAATATAATCGCTCATTTCTATTATTTTTTGTAGTTTTTTCCACCATAATGCATTAATATTGACATCATTTCCCAGAATGCGCTTTGCCAACATTTAAATAAAACGTGCTCACCCATTGTACAATCAAAACTAAAAAAAAGAGACATAATTACATGGTTCCACTTTCGATAAATACTCGGCTACAAAATTTCGTGCAATGAAAAATGAAGGGAAAAAATGTCTTCAAGGTCTCAACACATATTTATATCATCGCCAAATAATACATCCAAATAGTTAAACCCTTTATTTTTCCCATCATGATTAACCTATTTTTAGATGTCTCCATCTCCAACCGAGCACATTAATCAACTGCATGAAATATAAAACAGCTGTTTTTGTCATTTACATAATTGAAAACGTTGCCACTGTGATTTTCCTTAATTGACAAGTCGTTATTTTGCCATACAATATTTATTTGCAGTACCTACATACAGTGAGTGCCCTCTGGTGGTTCTAGAAATAATTCCAATATGCGCAGTTTATAATGACTCATCAGCCTACCACTACAAAATATACCTATTGCACAACACGCAGTGTACACAAAACTTTTCCTCAAAACCTGAGAATAAAAAATACTGCCAAAGAATGCAACTGGTTTTACTATGCTAATCATGTATTTGGATTGTAATAAATTTTCTTTTCTTTCATACATACATATCTGGTAACTTCTTTTTATTTATCTACAACTGGAATTCCAATATGGCCGCCAAAAAAAAGCATACAAATATTTTCAATGCAAATCGGCCCATTTATACCAACCCTTTCTCATTACATTATGCATACAATGGCGACGATTTGCACAGAAGTGCTCTTTGGTCGGCACAGGCACATTTTTCCATTGTGTACCTGGTGAACCAACTGCGTTTCTAACCACCCCTAAACCTCCTCCAACTTCACAAATTTGTCCTTGCAACTTTTTGCTCTTTTTTCTCCTTACTGCGATGGCCACACCTAAACCTTGCCCTTGATGGACTGACACTAAACCAAAACCAAACCACTGGCCAATCGCAAAATAAACATAACAATGACCACAAATTCCTGCACGATATATACATATCTATATATATACACAAAAAGGCGTCAAATTCCGTCATCAAACACCTCCACTGAAAGATAGTTACCCAGCAACACCTCGCTTCCGGTAAGCTAATAGGCTACAAAATACAGCACAAAACTCACCGTCCAATTAAATGCAACGCAACAGCTACAATATTGCACATTTCATCATTATAATTCATCCCAAAGTTTAACGCCCTTTGTATTCAAAAAAAGAAAAGGCGTTGCTTAATTATATGGAACTATCTCTATAATCACCGAGTAATATATTCCAGCTATTTTCATATTTCACCAAGCTCGGTGAACTTCCTTTTTTATTATATCCTCAGCAGAGGGCGCTGTAAAATCAAAAGTGCAATGGGCTGAATCTGCTTTTCTATTTCTCAAAAATCAGTAGACTTATTACACAGACATGATGTTATTTGATTTCAGCATCCACAAATCGATTCCATTGAATTAGGTTAGAAACAGCTTGGGAAACAGTAAGCAAGGCAGTAAATATCGTAAAAAATATAAAAAAGAGATAAGAGAGTAGCATCATATGGCAATTATAAAAGGTATAAAAAATTTACTGACGTGTTTTTAATGAATGAACACATACAGTCTGTTGCTTTTTCGATATAAATAAAACCCGCATTAGCCGAAATAGTTTCATCACTTGCAGCTCAACCGGAAGACTAAAAAAAGAGCATCGAGAAAAATCAATTGCATACAGTTTTTTTTGCCTCCAAACAGTCTGCCACTGCAAGATATCCTCACAACGGAGGAAATCCGTTATTGGAGCGCCACCTGGCCGTCAAATTGCCAGCCCTATGTGCGGTTTATACAAATTTGCCCATACAAATGCATGCTATAACATCCGGGCGACAATTGGACAACCAGGTGGGGAGTAATAATAATACACCATAAAGGGCTATATAGTTATTGGTCACCAGACGATTATTGGACACGCAGGTCCCAGTTTCATCACTGTGCATAAAAGGGGTAATTCAAAACTTATGTCACTCGCTGTGGTCCAACTCTAAAAAATTCTCCTAAAACTTTCAATTCATGCAACAGGTACAAATTAATGCATACATTTGAATTTAATCATACTGCTTTAAAAAACCGTTTTTGTTTTGAGTGTAATCGAAAATAAACGAAAAATGTTCCCCACTGCCAACACCAGATAGCGCTGAGCCTGCAAACACATTTTAAATTTCTTGTCCGTTTATGTCAACTTGAAATGCTATTCTTTTTTAACCACTTTCTAATTATCGGTTACTACCAGTGTTTTAAATTTTTCTTTTTTAATCAGCAGCTATTTTAAGAGCGCAATCTCGTTTCGAAATCGGCAACCATCTCCTCTAAAATAATCAAAGCTGCGTCTTTTAAATAACAAAAACAGACCTATTTATGAATGGCAAACCACCGCACAATGTTGCTACATAATAACACGTGTGCTTTGGATTATATTGTAGGCCTAAGATTAACCGCACCGTCCAATAACAACGTATCTATAAATAAATTCTACAATGTGCAGTGATGAAAGCAAAACCTCTCTATTGAATGAAATGCGTACATAAAAACGCCACTTGAAATGGAAGGGAGTAGAAAAAATATTTTGTGCATGGACATTGCTCTCTCCATAACGGTATTCGTCTATTAAATTTCAAGCTGATTTTCTACTCCACCCAAGCCAACGTTTGAAATTTGGCTTGAGCAACCGCATTTCCTCCCGTTACGATTATTATTAGCAACCGCACTCAACCTGGCCCACTTACTTATTATTACACAACTTAGCTTCCTTCGTCCATCTCCCCCTACTATTATTATTATTATATTTTCCCTTATTAAATTTCAAACCCACATATACCCGCAAACCATACTCTGCAATGAAAACAAGACGAGTCTTAGATAAATAAAATAAGATACTGTCAGTACGTATTTTATTGATTTTGCACGTTTTGTGCCTTCGTCTTATTCTCCTATTTCCCAAATTTCAAATCAAATGTCAAGTTGTCATTGTTATAAATATTATTGCCAGCCTTACGTTTTCAATGTACCATGAAATTTCTGCAATTCCTCTGCAACTTTCATTTAGTTTTTTCCCACAAAAAAGGCAACCATGAGTCAATTATTCAGAGCATATAAGAATACTTTCTATTAAAGTCGCACCACTTTATTTTGAGTCACCCTAAATAACACAACGCGTTGTTTCATTATAAGATTGCCGTTTTTTCACTTGGAAATAACATCATCTATAAATACAGGTTTGTATTGCAATATTTTATGAGCGGTTTAATAAATCTTACTCGTGATTATCTATACACAGATCGTTGACTTCATTACCAATCCTATAAAATCAATACACTTCATCAATTAATTTATGGATATATTTAACGAGTTTTGGGCTACACCCACTAAAACACTATTTAAATGTAGAACTGTGACTCATTTTGCCAGTTACAAGTACAGTTTAATTGCCTCATTTGAATACGGAAATTCACACTTTAATTAAGTTTCTGAAAAAGTGCATAGGTAGATTTTCCAGATTTAAATACGTACAAGTCCCATATAAATACGTACCCGGTATCCCACAAAAAATTCAGACTGGTTTATACATATTTAATTTTAAGAATGCATCACTGTTTTATGACAAGATAAGCATCATAACTATCACTAACAGAGCTGCATTTGAGCAAGTGCTCAGAGTAAACAAAGAATAAACAAAACCCTTCATTAAGATGCCAAATTTCAAGCGCGCATGCGCATCAAACACAAGTTCCATCGCACACATCTTTGCAAAAGAAACAAAATCCATTTATCTTTGTCTTCAACATCTTTTAACAAGATGGATTTCCTTATCTGATACAGTACCAGCAGCATCATTTAATATTTTTTTATTTTTACTACTAGTCAAACTAAAATTAAACGCGCTATCCCGTGGCGCTATCGAAGAAAACATGAATAATTCTAAAAACAAAATCGAACGTGCCATTCCAATAACGGCCGTTCCTCCCTCGAACAAAGAACGTTGCAGCAAAGCCAACCCAAACATTTCTCCCGCCATCATTTTAGCATCCATAAATCTTCAACCGTACTTGTTTCCCCCTTTCCTTTCACGAAACAAAAATGCTGGAAATAGAATCATGTAAACACCGTTTGACCTACCTATTTTAGCCAGCGATCCCAGAAGTATCCACAAGGCGATGATAAATGGCGTCTGCACGCTGCGTATACGAGAAGAAATGAGCCGAAAAAAACGCTTGTGAAAACGTATTACTACTTTTAAATTAATAAAGTGACATAATAAAGGCTCACTGACCGAATAAAGTCAAGTGAAGCGACGTGCAAGCCAGCGTGCGACGACCCGTTGTGATGCGCTTGTTCACCAGCAACGACCGTTTGTTGTTCGCCGGCAACATTATGGTGGCCGCCATCTGAAGACGAAGACGAAGAAGAGGAACGATCGACGCCAGCGTGTGCGATTCCGAGCCCGCTCGAAGCGGCCGAAGCGGCAACAATCACCGCCACCACGGTCAGAAACAGTAACGTCCATCGCGGCCATCTGACCTGCGCCCGCAACCTCTCCGTTTGCATCTCTCAACGACTGGTCGCTTCTTCCATCACCCACACTACCTCCTTGAACACGTGCCTACAAATGACAGGATCGTCTGCTCGCGCGCCGAGTATTTCTAGTCGTAGACCAATCGCCGAGCGTCGTTCTTTGTGGGTGGAGTCACTCACGTCCAAGACGCGTCTCCATTGGTCGATGCGTCGCGCAACCCTTGCAGAAGGCCGACTCTAAAGTGATGACGTCACATGCGCCAATAGAGCTTTTGCACTAATGCCCCGCCCATGCGACTCCGCCTCCTTGTCGGCCATGCTGGTTTTGAGTTGTCG